>PYFS01000509.1:0-235598 GCA_003671545.1 Ophiognomonia clavigignenti-juglandacearum | reverse complement strand
AGAAAAGGAAGAAAAAACCTGACCAAACCACAGAAAATCTGCGTGGGACTCCCCCAACAACACCCGTAATATTTTTTTTTTTTTTTTGAAATTTTTTTTTTTTTTTTTTTTTTTTTTTTTTTTTTTTTTTTTTTTTTCCCAGAGAAGAACTGCCTGTGTAGTGGTCAGCCTGGTCACAGCCTAGTCCTTCCTGATGTCGCGTAATATTGCGATGGATATGTTTGCCCACAAATCCACTGTATGCTTTTTTCGCATCGAGACTCCTGAATAATGTTGCTGAATCTAGAACAACCTTGCTGTAGGTCAGCGACGGATGGAGACTCTTTCAACAAGAGTGCCCTTTCCGCATTCATCAATCGCCACGAGGGCGCAGAAAACCCCATTTACACGGCCTGAACCCGTCCGCGGCTGCATAATGTCGTACCACCGTCGACTTGGGACGAGGCGGGTAGTAAGTACTCAAGTACACATCAGCAAGGTACCGATATCAAATGGGATGCCCACTTGACACTAGCATCTAGACCAAGACATGCTGCTGCCGAGGATCTGATCAAGTAATTAAGTGCCTCGGTGACAATGCGTCCATCGATTTTGACGCAGTAGGCAAGAGAAGAATTCCAACGATGTTCAGCTGCCATGCCTCGCTTTACCCCTACTAAAGAACCTGACATCTTACCAGCTGAAATACGTCTCTGGTATCTTATAACGAAGTCACAGAAGCACGCACTATATACACTTCTCCGGCGTGGCTTGATATCATGTAAAGTGCGACAAATGGTGGGAATACCTGGGAATACTTTCCAACGATCTCTAGTGCTACTTTGTTTGTAATCGCCTTTAAAATCAAATACGAGCTAACCCATGTCTCTCCAGCAGAATGCTGCGCCAAAGTCTCTGATCGAAGAAGCTCTCTAGAAGTTTATCCCGATGCACATTTCCTGACAGGCAAGCTGGGGGCTTCATTCATGGCTTGGGTCACTAGATCCCAAGGCTTGAAGTCAGGGTCGGACTTGACCAAGTGCTGCTGGGGAGAGGTCGAGCCCGTGGGACGATTATGTCTCGAACATCAGCCAGGGAATCCTGAGATGAGGAGGTGCCCCGAGACGAAGAATGATCTCCTGTTGGGCATGTCCTCCATATCACCAAATTTGCTATCCCAGAACGGAAACTTAATGCACAAGATCGAGAGCACGACATGAGGACTATGCGTTGCTAGCATCATGACGATCATCTGCTCAAACTACCCAGGAAGCCCAGGGGATACAATTCAGGAGACCCGCAATTCTGCCATCGATTTTCGCCCGTCAAAACAAACCAGAAATACCGGCCTAGACATTGGCTTGCCCGCCCTAGAAAATCAAATCAAGCCTCATGACGAGGGTCTGAACAACATGGCTGGGTAGTGGGGGTCTTTAGACCGGTCGTTGCCCCAGCATCAGGTCCGCCCTCACTGAGGTTCTCGAACAGCTTGACGGGGACTTGGACATGTACGAAGCCTCATCCTGGATGCAGGTTTCCGGCAATATAACTTCCCGCTGTCTTAACCGACTGGACAGAGTACGTTCTTTTTGATGTCCAGAGTGCCGGATCTGTCGCTTGTTGAAACGCAAAGCTTCCCTCTTTTTCATTGAACCCACTCGCTTTCCAGCAACCAACCGCTCATTCGACTTTGACGCTTCATTATGGCAGCTACTCCCTCAGAGATCGACGTTTCCGCTCTTGTCCGGGACATGAGCGTAGCATCGTTCACGGCGTCGAGTTGCTCTGCATCAGAAAACTGGGCATCAGATGAAGTCACCCCAGCGACATCACCTCCTAGTTCTCGCGGCGAGTCTCCAGAACGCAAAGGAGATGGAGGAAAACGGCACACTCGCTCGGCTACGATCACCGCTTTGCCAACACCTCCTCCGGTGAAGAGCATATGCTTTGTGGGAGCAGGATTCGTTGGTAACAAAACCCCTTATAGAGTATATCCATTTAGCTTGGACTCAACATTAACCGCATATTTCATTCTAGGCGGTCCCACAGCGGCCTTGATCGCTTACCACAATCCACTCATTACTGTTAACGTAGTGGACTTGAACACTGAAAGAATCGCCGCCTGGAACTCAAACCACCTCCCCATCCACGAAACTGGTCTTCCCAAGATCGTGCGAACAGCTCGCGATGGCACAAACCCATCCGTGGTGACCCTGCCGGGGCTGGAGCCGACCACGATCGGTCTACCAGCGAGGAAGTCCAACCTCTTTTTCTCGTGCAACGTGACCGCCTGTATTGCCGAAGCAGACATTGTATTCATCTGTGTCAACACTCCCACCAAGATGTACGGTATTGGAGCAGGGGCCAGTGCCGACCTTGGTGCGCTGGAGGCCGCAACGAGGACTATTGCGAAATATGCCAAAGCAGGAGCTGTGATCGTCGAGAAGAGCACCGTACCATGTGGCACGGCGCGGATAATTTCTGACATTGTGAGTCTGCCTCTCCTCCCTCAAATGTCAGCCCAATGTATCAGCGCTTGCTTTGCGTGCCAACCTGTTTCTGCTTTCGCAAATGCGCACATCGCGTCTCTCACAGGCACCATGCGATCGGTTGTACTGGCCACTCCAACCAGCCAAGTGTCTTGGGCCTTCCAAACAGAACTACCGACGAGTAGCAAGCAAGATAGCTAACGCCCCCGGCCTCCCCACAGCTCCGCCAGCACCGGCCCGAGACATCCTTCGAGGTCCTCTCGAACCCCGAGTTCCTCGCCGAAGGCTCCGCCGTCGCCAACCTCATGGCCCCGGACCGCATCCTCATCGGCAGCAACACCAACCTCGCCGGCCTGCAGGCGGCCGTCGCCCTGCGCTCCGTCTACGCCGCGTGGGTGCCGACCGCCCGCATCCTGACCGTCAACACCTTCAGCTCCGAGCTGACCAAGCTCATCGCCAACGCCATGCTCGCGCAGCGCATCAGCAGCATCAACGCCGTCAGCGCGCTGTGCGAGGAGCTCGGCGCCGACGTCGAGGAGGTCAGCCGCGCCCTGGGCGCCGACGCCCGCCTCGGGCCCAAGTTCCTGCACGCGGGCGTGGGCTTTGGCGGCAGCTGCTTTGAGAAGGACATCCTGAACCTCGCGTACCTGGCGCGCTGCCTGCACCTGCCCGAGGTGGCGGACTACTGGACGAGCGTGCTGGACATCAACAAGTACCAGCGGGAGCGGTTCACCAAGACGGCCATCCGCAAGCTGAACGGCACGCTCAGGGGCAAGAAGGTGGCGATATTTGGGTTTGCGTTCAAGGATGGCACCAACGACACCCGCAACAGCGTCGCCGTGCATCTCATCGCCGAGCTGGCTGCCGAGCTGCCGCGGGAGATCGCAGTCTTCGACCCCGGCTGCGCCCCTGATGAGGTGGAGGCGGAGATTCGGGGCGTGATCAAGGACGAGACGATGATGAGCCGGGTCAAGATTTCCAACGGCTGGAGAGAGGCTGTCGACGGCGCCTCTGCCGTGTGTATCCTGACGCAGTGGGAACAGTTCCGTGGCACGAGGGCCGCCAACCTGAAGAAGCACGTCCCCTTGCTTCCGAACAACGACCTGTCGAGCTTCTTTTCCGCCGTCGACAAGGACCCCAGCGAGATGGACATTATACAGTTCGAAACAATCGCGAGAAGCACTCTGGGCGCGGATACCGAGGACCCTCTACAGCGCCTCCGGCCTGAGGCTGTGTGCGAGAAGGGATGCAAAGACTGCCAGAGGAACTCGGCCCTGGCCAACAACAAGGATGTCGTGGACTGGGAGACTGTGGCATCGATGATGGAAGATCACAGCTGGGTGTTTGATGGCCGGAATGTTGTCGACGGCGTGTACCTGAAGTCTCTGGGCTTCAAGGTCCACAGCATCGGCAAAGGTCTATAGTAGGCCCTCACACGCCTGTGCTGGGCAGTCGTCTCTACGGGTCGGTCCACACGTGTCAGCCACTCTCTCATCAAGGCCAACACCACAATCACCTTCATTTTGCATTCATCAGAGTACTTCGGAATCAGGTATAGATGGGCTGCTTTTGGTAATTCCTGCTTCTAGGCAGTGTACACGGAACAAGCAAGGAAATTAGACACAGATTGTATATAATTGCCCACATTCTCTGCTGTCCCAACAAATCCATCCACGCACGTAGCCAGCCGTTAGCTCTTTGCTGTCGGGCTCGTATCTGCTGTGGCCCAGGGCTGCATATGTCTAGCGCCCTACTCTCTATCAAAGCCGTGAAGATGACGAATCATGAGATGCTCACTTTCTTTGAATCCTACGCCTGACTGGAAAGTCAATTGGCACAGACTTGCGCAGGTACAGAGACCAACGACGGAGACTGGAAAAGAAGCGCCCTTCTGACGAGAGGATGATGCGCAACTGCCAGAGCCTGTTCCACCACAGCCTTGTCTATGTGGGGGGATCCGCCGACCACGATGACTCTCTCCCCACATAGCCTTGCACCGTGCTATGGTGGTGGCTTCGAAGCTCGGGCCCAACCAGATTTGCCACATACTGAGGCTGTAGATGCCATCTAGCTCGATCCGGGCAACGCAGCGATCGTGGCAAAAACGCGCGCAACTTGGCGCCCGACCCGACAAGAAAGCACTTGCATAGCCGTCCGTCCGTCACCCTTCCGCTTCATCACGACAGCGGCCAGCCTCAAGCCCCTGCCAAGAGCTGCCACCCTATCCACCCGCATACGACCCGGTGAGGAGAAGGCGTACAGGAACTCGGTGCAGCAACCTGGTGAGACCTCGGAACCATCGATCACCGCAGGCCACCAAGGAAATCTCCAGTTCTACAGCGCCGATGATCAGATGTGAAAGTCCTGTCTTAGCTATCGGGAAAGGCCCATAGCTGACATCGCCTCCCCACTGTAGAGACGCAAGGCCCAGACCTCTCCAGGCACCATTGTCACAGCTATAGCACTCCGACAGTGCCTTGTGAGGGCCAGAACACCCGCTGGCCTCAGCCAGCTCAGCACCGGCACCCTGCAGCGGCTCCCCGAAGTACACAGTTGGCCGACCCTCTCTCCCCCACGGCGGCGGCGGCGGCACCCACGCGAGTCCCGCACGTACCGCCCAAGCCTTGCCGAGATCCTCGAAAATGCCGGGCGTCCATTCACCTAGGCACAATGATCAGGGCTACAAGAGAGTAGCACCACGCTAATAATCCTCATCTTGAAAGCTGCGTTTCGCAAAGCAAAGGAACACAATCAATGACCCAAAATTGAGCACCTGAAGGCGAATACCCAAAGTCGGAAGCCCAAAGTTGACCACCCAAAATTGACCACCCAAAATTGACCACCCAAAGTCGCCGGCTCCTCTGACCATTGTACCGCTCCCTCGGATAGACGATGTAACAACACTAGAGCGTGGCGTACGAAGCCGCAGCTGTAGATTCGGTGATCCGATGCATATTCAGGTGCTGTGTGTGCAGTCAACAGTCTCTCGGGTAAAAAGAAACATTGCACCCCTGGGCCACACCGTGTGCGGGAGAGGAGAGCCTAAAAAAGCCACGCGGGGGTGTAGCAGTGGGGGCCGGCTGACACTCCCCCTCCCCACGGGTGGCTGCGCTGAAATCTTCAGCTAAAAAAGATGGGTGAGCGCTAAGCTCCCTGCACCAGCCAGGGGCGGGTGATTGATGGGTATGGTGCGCAACCACTTCAGCTGACGGCTGGGACGCCACAGCATTCAATGCCGGAAGAGCGCCATGCAGGGTGCCGTGAGTGTGAGTGTTCTGGAACAACTGGACTGGCTGTAGGCAAAGTGTTTAATCACAGCTATTGCTCAACCTGAATCAAATCCATACTAAACCAAAGTGCGTCGTGACGTGTTTGCCACGACACCCAGAAGAACCGGGAACGGTAAATAAAAGATAAATTTGGGACGTGTCTGCGTAGCGCTCGTAGAACTCAAGAAACAGCCAGACACATCCGCCTGCGGCTTCAACATCCCACGCCGTCGTGAAACCAATCTAGAGAACGGACGAGCGGACAGTCCCCAGACAAAATAAGTGAGAGCCACCCGAAGTTGAGTCCAAGGGTCCGGACCCGACGCTCTCAAATTTAAGGTTTGGTAATCTTACAAACCAGGTCCGTACCATCGACGGAGTCACCTTCGCGGACTTGGAGGCTGGCAACCTTGCCATTGTGAGGGGCCGAGATCACCATTTCCTATTGATGTCGTGTTAGTCATGTCGTACGTTGCATCGCATGACAGCACAGCAAGTGCCAGCCACTTGCAGGTGAAGTAAACTTACCATCTTCATGGCGCTGAGCACCGCCAGAGGATCACCCTTCTTGACTTCCGAGCCCTCATGCACACGGAGCTCCACCAACACACCCGCCATCGGAGCACCGACTTGGCTGCTGTCGCTCGGGTCAGCCTTGAGCCGACTGACATTCTCGACAGAGGCCTTGTTGTCGTCAACAGTGACTTGGCGCACTTCGCCGTTCATCTCGTAGAATACTTCGCGCTGTCCAGTGTGCTCTGTCAGAGGCCCAATAGCAAGGAGCTTGAGAATAAGCACCTTGCCCTTCTCAAGCTCGACGTGGAACTCCTCGCCAATCTCTGGCTTTGTCAAGAAGTACTGAGTCGGCAGAACTGACAGGTCGCCATACTTCTGCGTAAACTTCTTGTAGTCCTCGAAGACTTTGGGATACATGATGTACGAGGCAACATCGCACTCGGTGATGCCTCCGCCATACTTCTTGCCCAGGTCGCGCTTGACCTTCTGGAAGTCGATAGGTTCGAGGTAGAGACCGGGACGCTTGTCCATCTTCCTCCGTCCACGAAGAGCATCCGTGCGCAGGGGCTCCGGGAACCCGCCGTATGGCTGGCCCATGAGACCTTCAAAGAACTCCAAGACCGAGCCAGGGAAGTCGAGCTCCTTGGCACGCGCTTTCACGTCCTCCGGACTGAGCTTGTTCGACACCATGAACTGGGCAAGGTCACCAACGACCTTGGATGTCGGGGTAACCTTGACGATATCTCCGAGAAGGTCATTGGCTTGCTCATAAGCCTTCTTCGTCTCCAACCACTGCGAGCCCAGGCCAAGTTGCTGAGCCTGGAACATCATGTTCGTGAGCTGACCACCGGGGATTTCGTGCTCGTACACCTCAGGGTCAGGTCCAGCCAAGTGAGCCTCGAAAGGCGAGTACAGCAGGCGGAGCTGGGACCAGTAGGTGTCGAGGGCGCGAACGTGGTGTACGTTCAAGCCTGGGTCGAGGTCGCTGCCCTCAAGGGACGCCAGCACAGCGTTGATGCTGGGTTGAGATGTCATACCAGACATGCTGTCACTGCAGGCGTCCACAGCATCGGCACCAGCCTGGGCACAGGCAACCATGGAGCCAACACCGGTGGCAGCCGAGTCGTGGGTGTGAACATGGATAGGAAGGTCAGGGTACTTCTTGCGGATGGCACCGATCAGGAGCTTAGCAGCATGAGGCTTCAGCACACCTGCCATGTCCTTGATGGAGAGAACGTGGATGTCGAGCGCGACGAGCTTGTCGACAAGGTCCAAGTAGTACTCCAAGTTGTACTTCTTCTTGGGGTTCAGCACTGCCGCGATTCAAAGTTAGCTGTCCATCCAGTACATTCACTCCAACTATCACGTAATCAAGCAGTTGACTCACTGTCGCCGCTATAGCACACCGTGGCCTCAACGACACCGCCGGCCTTGTGGATAGCCTTGATGCCGACCTCAAGCTGGTTGATATCGTTCAGAGCATCAAAGACACGGAAGATGTCGACGCCGTTGATCTTGGCCTGCTCAACAAAATGGTCAATGGCGTTGTCGGGCAAGGAGGAATAGGCGACACCGTTTGCACCACGGAGAAGCATCTGGAACGGGATGTTGGGAATGAGCGCACGCATCTTGCGCAGCCGGTCCCAAGGATCCTCGTACAGGAAGCGGTAGGCAACGTCGAAGGTCGCTCCACCCCAGCATTCCAGACTGTACAAGTTCTGAAGAGCATGGCTGGTCTCCGTGGCGATGTTGCATAGATCCACAGTTCGCACTCTCGTAGCGAGCAAAGACTGGTGGGCATCTCGCCATGTGGTGTCCATCAGCAGGCAGCCTTTGTATTCGCGGACAGCCTTCGCAAATGCCTTGGGGCCCTTCTCGACGAGAATATTCCTCCAGCCCTTGGTGCATGGCTTGCTGACGTCGATGACTTTTCCTGCATCGTCCTTGAGCTCAGGCAAGATGATCTCGCCCTTGAACTTGGGGTCACCGACCTGACCCTTGATGCTGCTTCCATTGACAGTAAGATCGCCAAGGTAAGCCAGCAACTTCTGAGCACGGTTCTGCGAGCCGATCAAGTCGAAAAGTTGTGGGGTATCATCGATGAACGTGGTCCAGCAGTTGCCGTCGATGAACGCCTCGTGGTTCAGAAGGGACAACAGGAAGGGAATGTTGGTTTTCACGCCACGGATGCGGAACTCGACCAAGGCACGCAACACCTTCCGGCGTGCGATCTCATACGTGGAGCCGTGGCATGTGCACTTGACCAACATGGAGTCATAATAGGGGGTTATGACAGCACCAGCGAAACCGTTGCCACCATCCAGACGAACTCCGTTGCCACCAGCAGACCGGTAGACTTCGAGACGTCCCGTGTCAGGTTGGAACCCCTTCGAAGGATCCTCTGTTGTGATACGGCATTGGATGGCGAATCCGCGGGTGGAAATGCGATCCTGTGTCAGACCGAGTTGCGCAAGAGTTGCGCCTGCAGCGATTTGAATCTGAGCGGCCACGATATCAATGCCAGTGATCTCCTCGGTAATCGTGTGCTCGACCTGAATACGTGGGTTGATCTCGATGAAGTAGTATCGGTTCTGTTGGTCAACAAGGAACTCGGCTGTACCGGCATTCCGGTAGTTGACCGACTTGGCCAGCCTGACAGCGTCATTCAAGATGGCATCGCGGGTCTCAGTTGGCAGATCCTTAGCCGGAGCAATCTCAACAACCTTCTGGTGTCTCCGCTGGACGGAACAGTCACGCTCGTACAAGTGCACAACATTACCGTGGTTGTCACCGAGCAGCTGGACCTCGATGTGCTTGGGCTTGTCGAGGAAGCGCTCCACGAAGACGGTACCGTTACCAAAAGCAGACTTTGCCTCGGAGGTAGCTCTCTCGAAAGACTCCTTGAGGGACTCCTGGTCTCGAACCACACGCATTCCACGGCCACCGCCGCCATAGGCAGCCTTGATAATGACCGGGAAGCCATACTCGTCTGTGAACGACTTGACATCCTCGAACTTCTCGACGGCGCCAGGGGTTCCGGGAACGACCGGGACGTTGGCGGCGTTAGCTACCTTTCGGGCTGAGACTTTGTCACCGAGGCCATCAATGACTTCGGGTGAAGGGCCGACAAACTAGCTCCAGGTCAGTCTCGGTATTCATTGACGCGAGGAGCCGAGGTCGAGTGCAATGGCGCCAGGGGTGCCGGACAGAGAAATACTCACAATCAGGCCTGCCTTTTCGACATTCCGGGCAAATTCGGCATTCTCAGACAGAAAACCGTATCCTTCCGACAAGTTAGTGTTTCGAAGTCATCACAGGATCACAGAAGAGCGTTGCTCACCAGGGTGGATCATCTGAGCGCCGTGGTCTTTGGCGATTTTGATGATCTCGTCGCCCGCCAGATAAGCCCCGACAGGGGTGTATTGGCCTCGCTTGCCAATGACGTAGGCTTCATCGGCCTCTGTTTTCGACTGGTTAGTCTGCCATTTGTCTTTCCCAAAGTATCCAATTGTGTAATAAAGAGGAGGGTAAAGTTTAGGGCAACCCAGAAAGTGAATCGATCGTACTTTGCCGGTGCATGCTGAGGCGGTCCTCATAACTGCAAGCGAGAGTCAGTCGATGAAACTCAGTCGAGTCAAAGCACAGGGGATCCATACCTGAAGACAGCAATGGTGTGGAGAGAAAGCTCGTGGGCCTGTGCAAAGCGTGTCAGCATCGCTCTCGAAAGCAGGAGTCCTTCGTGCTGGAAGTCTTACAGTTCTGAAGATCTGTAAATTGGAATATGGATGTCAGTAATCGGCGCGTCAGCTGATGGCTGGTCGAATATCGCAACCTACACGAATAGCTGCAAGGAGAGCAGTGTTAGCTGACTACTTTTCCCCAATTGCAGGTGAAGAGTCTTCCAGAAGACAATGTCAGGAAGTGCTTGAGCGTATCACTCACGGATCTCTCCTCTGTTGGCAACGAGAATCTTGTTGATCTGCATGATGGTCGAGTTGGCGCGCATGCGGTGGACGGTCCTCGCCTCCTTGGGAACGTCGCCCTCCTCGATGACCTCCTCATCACGGTTGTCCTGGGTGTCGGCCATCTTCACGGTCGTGCGATTGAGGCAGACTGATGATGTTGTGTATTCTCGGGCGTAGCGTTAACAGGCCCAAATGCCTCGACGTGCGGCACACACAATTAGTCGAAGACAGCAGCAGCAAGGCTTCTGTACTTCAGTCAGGCAGTTGGAGCTTGCTCCAAACAAGGCCTGGGTATGTTGCTAGATCAACTAGGTATTCGTAGCTTGCGGGATGACGAAGATGTGTTCGAGAATGGAGAGTTGAGAGGAGAGGAGAAGAAAACAAAAACGATCGGAATGTTCTCCGAGAGCGGTCTTGTAATAAGTCTTACGTGGGGTTGTGACTGACTACCAGGGGCCTGGGTACTTAGGTAGGTAGCTTTAGCTTCATCCTACCGCAATTAGCTTGGGGGTGAGGGGTTTGTTCCTCTCACATGGAAGCTCTGATCCTTGTTCCTCGATTCAGGCTCAACCCTAAAAAGACCTATCTATAGGCAAGTCTGTACTCTGTGCTTTGAGACTTTCTCTCTACTACTCCGTGCTCCTTATGGTACTGCAATGCCATCCGTCCTGATTCTGTCTCTCACCGTGATCCACCGCAAAGACACTCGACCTCTTGGCCTCCCATGCACAACTCCCCTTTGCCAAGAAGGCCTCGTAACGTCTGATATTGCCGCTGGCCACGCTCACCACAGAGTCTAAATCATAAGGACTTGGCTGTGAGACCTCAGACACCTTGAACTGCAGCTTTGATCACCGCGGCATCTGAACTTGGGTGGCCGTGTTGACGGGCGCATAATGCGTATGCAGTCACGAATGCACTGAGTTGACTCAAAAAGTTACCGTGCCCCCAGGACCTCTTGACTTTCCGCCCTGCCCAAAGTGGTAACAAGCTCTTACCCTAGCTTTGTCCAACCAGCGCTCCACGATAGCCGCTGATAACGCCAAACTAGGTTCCGCTGTACCGCTGGCCGCCCTGAGAAAGCGGGTCGACAGTCCGCCTGAAGGACGTCGCTGCTATCCTCGGTCGACGAGCGGCTATATCGCGCGCCCGTCTGCTTCGATGCAATGATGCCTCCCATCGCACAATACAAGTGTGTACGACCTCTCAATAGCCGAGGATCCAACGAGTAACCATGGCGGCACTTTGCGGATGAGGTCTTGGTGCTACAGCAACCTAGGTATTTGCCATTCCCATCCCGCCCCGCCCCAGCGCCATCTCGCCTCGGGGAACTGCGTGTAAGCAGCCGCGGTTGCTTGGCTCGCACAAAGTCAAGCCTACCCTGGACTCACCCTGGGACCCAGGGGTGCGTGTCTGGTGTATCGAACGCTGCGTGTACAGATTCCAAGATTCCAAGGTTGTCAGATGAAAATCGCGAGTTCCGTCTTGGTGAGTCAATTGGTGGAACTGCAAAATTTTGGCTGCAAAAAAAACTGCATTGGCGGCCCAATCCTGGGAAACGAAGCTGGTGGCCGACCTCGGCAATGCATTACGGGCGAGCGGGTTGGCGGGTAAGGCTGACGACCAAGGGGAATGACAACGGCGTTATATTCATCTGCACTATTAGACGATTTCAGGATGCTTGATGACATGGTGTTTACAAGACAATGCGCGTCAGAAATATGCACGCAATGAGACGACAGGAAGTCATGTCCATATCCACAATTGTTCTCCTGTTTACAACACGACCTCTCCCTCCACCAATTTTCAAGGAGAGGTACGAGCCCTTTCGACGATCCCCTTGAGACGGAGACTCTCTTCGTGCTCGGTTTCCGGTTTCCGGTTTCCGGTCATGCTCATCAGATCCACTGTTCAGCTCCTCAAATATCACGCAGGCAATACTCACTGCAGTCTCCTCACGCCGGCTGCCATGCCAGATGGCAATCTCCTACTACAATGGGTCAACCGCATGCTGTGCCAAGAGCTCCATGCTGTGATCACTGCACAAAAGACTTGCCAAGCGGCCGAGTGGCTGCCGATAATTTCAAAGTGCTGTCTCGGATGGAACATGTGGTCTATAAGGTATCTGTGTGTAAGGTGAAACGGGCAGGTAGCCATCATACTGATAACCCAGCGCACAGCGGGCCTCTTGATAAGCAGCAACTTGCCCACAAAAGAAAAGGAGTGCTCTAGGAACGACCGCGTAAGTAGGAAGGAAGTGGATCCACCAATCCAGCCTTCCTCTCTGACATCCTGCCTCACGTCCGCACAGCCGCTGCTTGCGGCATTGCATACACCAACACACACAACGCCATCACTTCCGCACCCGCAACAGGTCCATCTCCTGCCCAAGCCCCAGCCCACACTCGACTCCTTCCTCACTTGCTCACAGCAGCCTCAGCCTCCTGAACACCCTCCTTGACGCTCTCCTAGACCTTCTCCACGGACAGCTCGCCGCTCGCAATCGCCTTCTCGCGGCCACCGAGGTGGTGCCAGTTGTAGTAGCGGTAGCCCTGCGTGAGCTGCGAGCTGCAGTTAATGACGTGGCACGCGAAGAGGAGGTAGTTCTTTGGCGACACGGCGAGCGCGTAGCGCATGAAGGTCGCCGAGTAGATGGTGAGGGCGCCGGTCATGGTACCGGAGATGCTGTGCGAGGAGAAGGCAAAGGTCAGTGGAAAGGTCATTCAAAATCTGATGGCGGCGACGGCTACGGCGCCATGGCGGGCTTGCGAGGGCTGGACTGATGTGTGTGGTCGGGATAAGAAGGGGGAAGGAGACGACGTACAGCTCGGGAGACTTTTGCGTATCCATAACGGCCGCAACGGGAATACCAAAGTTCGACGCCGGGCCCCAGAAGTCTATTCATCGCGAACACCACAGGTTAGCGAAATTCGCGCATAGGTGGCTTGAAGTTGACTGCACGCCGACGTGACTGTCCCAAAGCCGCATCCTCCGAGTCCTCGGACGCCGATCAGACTCCCTCGAGAGATAGAGCGCCGTAAGGTCGCGGAGCACTTGTCAGATGTTGCCAAGCTCTTTTTCTCGGCCTGCCTTTCTTCAATTGTTTCAAACGTGCCATGTGCATCGCAGATAGGCGCGCCGGGTCTACCGGGGTCCGATGACGGCACCCCGAAACAGAGAATCACACGTACGAGTTGAGCAGATGTAGTCGGTGTACGGGTTGGAGCGAATTTTCGCGTTGATGGCTTTTATCGCGGCCGCCATCTTGAATTGTATGTCTGCTGGCAATCGGGCCCGGCGGCTGGAGTTCAGGTGGTGGAAAATGGGCTTTGTTGGTGGTGGTCGTGTGTGTGTTGGGAAGATTATTGAATTGCAAAGAGTCCGAATAAATTTGGGGCACTTTTGCCGGGGATAACGTTCACCGGCGGGTTCGGATACCCACATCCTTCATCCTTGTCCTTTGGGAACGTGGGGGAGTCCTGAAGTCCTCAGCCCTCAATACGCCGACAAGCCCATAGTCCCTCAATTAATTGCTTTTTGGAAGAAGTGATTGCACGATAATTACTGTCATGAGCTTTGATTATGCTCGGAGAGTCAGAAAGTGTTCTGACATTGTCCTTATTCAGCTACGCATTCATGACCATCGATGCTATGGTTCAAACCCATGCCAACATTCCACTTCCCAATTTTGGAACCTTCCGAACGCCTGTGTCCCATCTCAAATCCATATCGACGCAGTGCTTTGAAGAGTGATGGTGTGGGTATTATCATGATTAACGTCGAGGAGGAGGGTTGAAGCCTGGTGGAGGCTGACCAGCCATGCCTGGGAATCCAGGAGGTGCTGGGCGTCTGTTAGAAGATGCCGAGGAGCGAGGGTAGGTGTTGTACTTACGACCACCGCGACCTGGGAATCCAGGAGGAGGAGCGAATCCGGGAGGAGGAGCGAAACCAGGAGGACCGCCGGGGAACCCAGGGAAGGCCGGAGGAGGCAGACCACCAACACCGGGAGCAGGACCCTATGATGGTCATTAGCACAATCCAATGCCTTTCGGAAGATGGTGTACATACAGCGAGTGCGACAGGAGGAGCAGCAGCACCGCGGCCAGCCGGCCGCGCAACACCAGGACCACCGGTCAACGTCGAGGAGATGCCGCCGGTCGTCGACTTGCCCAAACGCGCGCTGGGGTCGGCTGGGGGTGGCGACTCGACGGAGAGAGAGACAATATTCTTTCCACGCACGATCGTCAGGCCCAGGGTGCGCTTCTCCTCTTGCACTACTGTTTGCGCCGACGAGCCTCCAGCAGCACCGGGCGCGGCGGGATTGCTCTGCTTCTTGGTCTTGCGAAACTCTTCGGTATCGGCGAGAACGACGTTCATGTGCTGTTCCACAGATTAGCGACAGCGTCATTGATATATGTAGGAAGAGAGTGTAGATTGCGCACCTTGTCGAAAGCCAGCATTTGTCCGGTCATCTGGCGGCCATCAAGGAGCGTAACTCGCATCCGGTAGTTGATCTAAGCATCGTGTCAGTGGTGAGTCGGAGGCTAGGACGAGGCAATCGCGTGTAGGGTGTCTTCGTAAAATCGGGGAGTTGTGAATACGTACGTAACCGGCCTGTGAGAGAGCATGGTGTTAGCAGCCTATTGATGTCAACCTCGATGATACTGGACGCGGTTGGAGGAGAGGGAGGGTAACAACTCACCATCTTGCCCTGTTTGTTCGCCATCTTTGCGACAAGATGCTACGGAGTAGCTTCTTCTTGGGTTCAAAAATTGATCGAAGCCTGGTCTGACTTCGTGGTGTTGTCGCGATCTCGTTGGCTTCTTGCAAAGCTTCCAAGTTCAGCAGACGGTTTGCAGTAGCAGGCAGGGTGTTTGAGCTGCGCCCAAATGAATTTGACGCGGTTGCGCCTGGAACTGATTGCCTGCCGAGAGCCGTCGGCAGAACCCCGGTACGGTGAGCCCAGGCCATACTCTATATGGTTAGCGCCTGGGCACGCACAATTTGACCTGGACGACTCCGCAAATTGGTCGACTTTTCAATCTTCGTTCTCAATCACACCAACAACGCTCTTCCCCATCGTCAAGCCGCCTCAAGACCGCCGACGACATTCCTCAAAATGGTAAATGGCACTCACTGACATTAGATTTTCCATCAAACATAATGCTGACAACTCCCGCCACAGACTGAGAAGGCCCAGAACCCCATGCGCGAGCTTCGCATCCAGAAGCTCGTGCTCAACATCTCCGTCGGCGAGTCTGGTGACAGACTGACCCGTGCCGCCAAGGTGCTCGAGCAGCTGTCTGGTCAGACTCCTGTCTACAGTAAGTTCCAAGCCCTCCTTCCCATTGTGACGAGCGCAATTGTGGTCGCTGCCCAACCCTCACACGAACGAACAACCGTCCCTAACCCGCCACCCTCTCCGACAGGCAAGGCCCGCTACACCGTCCGTACCTTTGGTATCCGCCGTAACGAGAAGATCGCTGTCCACGTTACCGTCCGTGGCCCCAAGGCCGAGGAGATCCTCGAGCGTGGCCTGAAGGTCAAGGAGTACGAGCTGCGCAAGCGCAACTTCAGCGAGACCGGCAACTTCGGCTTCGGTATCTCCGAGCACATCGATCTCGGCATCAAGTACGACCCCGGTATCGGTATCTACGGCATGGACTTCTACTGCTGCATGACCCGCCCCGGCGAGCGTGTCGGCACCCGTCGCCGTGCGAAGGGCCGCATCGGCGCCTCCCACCGCATCACCCGCGACGACACCGTCCGCTGGTTCAAGCAGCGCTTCGACGCCATTGTCCGGTAAACAATTCCACAATCTTGGTATCGGACAAGGAGGAGGGGACAGAATGGAATTCAAAAAGGAGTTTTCTGAGGGCTTTTGATACGGAGTTGGAATGGGAACAGGTCTTCAAGATCTGAAGGTCAGGGTTTTCACCCTGAAGTGTATTTATGCACAAGCATACTCGACGCCCCAAACGTCTCCAGCACGCTCTGAAATACCATCAGTCGAGCTACGGCCTCAGAGTCCGACCGGCTACCATACCGGCTTTCCTTTCGTGTTCTGGTGATATGTATGCTCGATGGATTGTTGGTGGAGCACTGCGGTAAATCCACTCCCACCATGCCTTTCCCACGTGCCTATGGGTTTGTGTCCTTAGGGTTGCTGACCTGCGAACTGTAAATGTGAAAGCAGTGATCGTGGATAAGATGCGAATAGGTGAATATGGGGCAGTCCTGTCGGCCACTACCACAATCTGTCCTGCCGCTAACACGAGGAGATGCCTCGTGCTGGTGTCTAGGCTCGGCTTGCACTTCTACCAATTTTCCAGATCGGCGGATCTGGCCATGTACCATGGCGGCGTTGGTATACAGGTGGATGGTCTGTTGTTAGCTTGTTTCGGGTACTGAGCTGATGTGTTCAGTGGGGCGACGTCTCTGAAGAGCTCTCTGTAGAGCACGTCCTCACTTCTATGCTATGGCATTCACTACTCACACAAAGCTTCAGCGCTGTGGCCGTCCTGGTAACACGGACGACCTTGTGTACTCGAAAGTAACGACAGGCATTAGTGGTATCTAGGCAGCAAAACATACATACATCAATTCCGATGCATTTGCAATCTGTTGGCCTCGCTTTTCACGGGTTCTCGACATTCACAAACCCAGCCTCCCCGTCCTTCCCATCCTTCTGCTGCAGAGCCAGCCGGTTCGCCCTCCTCTCCCAGGGGTTTTCATATCCCCAGCCGTGCTTGGCGACCTTCCTGCTTGTCTTGACCGCGTCCTTTTCCAGGAACAGCCAGTCGATCTCTTCCAGGGTGAGATTCGTTGTCTCGGGGTAGCAGAAGAAGACGAGAGGCACGAAGGCGAAGTTCAGGCACATGAAAATCAGGTAGCCTTTCCAGGCAAGGTTTGTGAGAAGTGTGGGTGTCACCATCACGACAAAGACTGTTGCGGAAATGTATCAGCACGGTACGAGAAGACGCTGCAAGCACGCTATTGGGAGAGAAGACCCAACATTCCGCATGGTGCTACTTACAATTCCACAGCCAATTCGAGGAAATCCCGACGGCCGTTCCCTTTGCTCGCACATGAAGCGGTAGGACTTCCGGCACATACACCCAAGGGATGCAGTTTGCCGTGGCTCCGAAGATCAACTGTGCGTACACATGTCAGCTGCCAGTCCATCGGCAGGGCACAACTCGCTCCACCCAGGGGGGGCAAACCTACCATATAAAGGAAGAAGAACGCCACACTCGCGGACGACGTGCTCTTCGCCAGTTGCCCGCCCCGCTCCTGGAAGCTGAGCAGAATCGAGATCATCATCATGCAGATGCCCAGCAAGAACGAGCCCCACATCATGGGCTTCCGTCTGCCGTACTTGTCCAAGAAGAACGTCGGGAACAGTGATCCAATAGGGAACATGAGGTTGATGACACCACCTAGGAGTAGCGATAGATTTCGGCTGAGACCGACGTTCTGTTCGAGAACCGAGGTGATGTAGTATACGACCAGATTGATGCCCTACGCCGGTTGAGAGTCAGCAACTTTCGACTGTGGTATGTAGAATGGGTCGCGGGACATGTGTGAGGAATACTCTCTGTGAGTGCTACTCGCGAAGTTCTCACACCCTAGGGCCAAGTGGGAGGGTTGATGAAAGTCTGGAAGAACAGGTCCACCTACGCCCATCTGGTTCATGAACTGCATTCCGTAAGCCAGCATTACCCGTCTTCCGGTCTGAACCTCATCACGCTTCAAAAGCTGCGACCAGCGGTACTCTCCATGCTCTCGCTCGACCTTGAGCGTCTCAAGAATTTCGGACTCCTCCTTTCGGATCTTGGGATCGTCCGGTGGCAAGTCATACACCTTGCAAAGCACCTCGAGGGCCGCCGCGTCTTTTCCGTGGGCGTAGAGGTATCGCGGCGACTCGGGCAGACCAAAGACCATAAATACGACCAGAAACGCGAACAGGACCTGGCAGGCGATGGGCAGACGCCAGGCCACCGAGGCCGGGCTGGTTACAAAGCTCATGCCGTAATCGAACCAGTAGGCGATGACGATGCCGACGCCAACAAAAAGGGGCTCGGACGAGACGAGGCGCCCTCGTTTGGATGCCTCGCAGAGCTCGCTTTGGTACATGGGGACAGTGCTTGTCTCGATGCCGGTCCCGATGCCGGTGATGTATCGCGCGATCATGATGTGAGGGACGTTGAAGGCACAGGCTTGAAGAGCGCCGCCCACCTTTTCAGTACTTTCTGGTTAGTCGGACTTTGTTGTTGTACTGGGCCTGTTCGAGACGGCACCTACGATGATGAAGGCCATGGCTATCCACATCGCCAGTCTCCTGCCCGTCTTCTCACAGACTGCAAAACTGAGAATGCATCCCTGTTCCGCACCACTGTCAGAATGGCTCCGCAGAAACCTTTGATAGCTAGCACTTACTGAGAATGCACCGAGATTGTATATGCTCACTATAATGCCCTCCAAAGCTGAGTCCTGTCCAAGTGCTTTGTTAGGTTGGTCTCTTTAGTCCAGCTCTAGTGGCAGCTAAGAACCACCAGAGCCGCACACTACCTACCTGAGGTAGAAGACTTACAGGATGACCGAATTGGTTGAGCCAGTCTTGATTTCCAACAATTCCCGAAAAAACGCCTTGGTCGTACCCGAAAAGCACGAAGGCAAGCTGGCATGCAACGGTGATGGCAGTTCGCAGCCGGAAACCTCGTCCAAACCAATTCGTTGTGTACATATTTGTGGTATAGCGATGGATACCATTACTTTGAGAAATCGATCACCTTATGGGAGCGGGTTTGCGGATTACATATATTTTGTTTATTCCCATAGTAACATCTCCGAGGCGTCCAGCGTCATCGTCGCCGGAATGCCACTTTGGGCGTAGTGAATAACATCGACCAACCAGACTTTCCTTCCTGCTGTAGTGCACGGTCAAACGAACATCATATGCTGACTGTACCTGCCGATCGTTTGCTGTAGTCGATGGACGTTGCCGCGAGTTACTCGAAGCTTGCGATCAACGTTACAGTGCTGCCCATTGCCGGATTGATGGCGTAATCAACCCCGGGCTCGGTTACTTACGATATTATAGGCTCAAAAAGTAGGTTGTCATATGTGTGCCCGCTTCCCCAGATAGAGGGCCAATATGAAAGACAGTCCCCTAAGTCAAGTCCCGAGCTGGCAGTCCGGGGAAGTGGGCACGTGTCTCCACCCCCACACGACTCAAGTTTGGCTGTGGAGAGGGGACCCACCCGGCTGTCTAGGTGGCCCAGAAAGCGAGCAGACAGATCTTTCATCGCGGAATAAAGTTGAGGATCGGCGTGCGCGCGCGCGCGCGCGTTGACCGCCGAACTTCTTATTGTACAGTACGCCTCTACGATTTCAAATGAAAATGCCATCCCGAGGGTTTGGTGGGAGTGTGTCACTTGCCATGCACGAACGTTCATGCGGTCGGCTTGATACAGGGGTAGGCCCATGTCTTTAGTGGACCTGACTCCACTACAGAATCTGGGGAAAACAAGCCTAGTCTTTCTGGGGACCCTAAAGTCTGGGGTATTACCCCGGACTTTGGAGCTTCGCCCTCCTCCTCCGCTTTGGTAAGCGGACAATGAGGTGTCAAGACAAAGACCAAGACCAAAGTTGCACGGCATCATGGATCACGCGCATATTGACAGCAGGAAGAGCTGAGAAAGATGGCGTGCCTAGATACTAGAGTATCTACGTTATGTCTGAGCGACCGCGGATGTTCGACCTCGTGAGACAGCATGCAAACCTTATCATTCTTGCAGAGCACATGAAACTGCGACACCTTCTTCCCAGCTTTCTATTTCTACGCTGAAAAGTACGGCCGCCGAAACAATCGTGGGGGCCTCATACCGGCACGCCTTCCAGTCTTCCCCCTTGCCCCACGAGTGGAGTTCATGGGAATGCAAAGTACTATAGAGATTCGCTGGGTTCTGATACTGATAGCCTGACCTTGCCTAGGGCCTTATGAGGCTGAATCACTTTGGATCTCGACCTCTCGCCCGCTAACGACGCAAATGGCCTCTGGTCACGCTGTCCCTATGTAGTCATGCTCAATGTGGGCTAGTGGTAGCTTACCCGAAGCGCAGTACATACTAAAGTAGCAAGCTGGGCCTGTCCGTGCGATACTGGCAGCTTAGGTAGATTAGATTACCCGGGTGCATGTCAACCTTTCGCGCAACACTTTTTTACTGCAGTCCGTGCACAGTTCAAACTCAATGGGTGATTCCTAGGTATGGACCTGAGAGTAATCCGTCTTTCGTATGACAAAATGGTCATTGAGGTACAAGGCGCCCGAGTTCCACATGGAGCCCTGAAGGTTCATCTGTCCCCTACCTAGGTAAATACTAACCTATGTCGTGCAAACGGCCAACTGAAACCGAGCAAGTTCTCGTCACCCACATGAGTTGAACTATCCGCCATTTTCGGGAGGCATCTTTGTGCCCGATTGCTTGGGAAAGGTGCCCGATGCATCTGCATCTTGGTGGTGCACATGGGCAGGCGCCATCGCTAGACCAGTGTATCGGATCATTGTCAGACCCAAGCTATCTCTGCAAACACCACATGTCTTCCAAGTCCTGCTTCGAACTCCCGTAGGAAGCCCTTGCTCCAGCCAAAACAAATCAACGGTCGAGACTGAACTTTCCCGGATGCCATGGTGCCACGCTACCACACAGCACCCATGCTACTGTATACATGGGTCAAGTTGGCTTTTGCTACCTAGCGCCAGCTCTCCTCCTATCAGTAGCTTCTCGATGAGGCTGCATGGCCGATGCGAACTAGTCAAGAATACCTGAGAGGGGTACCAGCCAGGTGGGTAAGAAATTACGGGGCCCTATTTAGCCTCCGGAACAGTGGGACATTCACCAATACTGCGGTATGGCAATCTGGCAGTGCGGCCAAGTCCATCGAACTGGCCCTACCTAGCATTACTAGTCTTAGCATTAACTCTGTCGGGAGCACAAGTCCTGCCGCATGTAACTGCACCAATTGCAAAGAAAAGTATATACATATCCTTTAGGACCTGCAGTTCGGTGCAAGATTTCCTCCCTTCAAACACTTTATTTACCTTTGATTCGCAGATTAACTTCCAATTTGGTCAGAGTCGCCTACAACGAGCAACGCACACTTGCACGCGTCGACCAAGACGCACGTAACGACTTCGCCATGGTCGACCACATCACCCGGGCGCACGGAGTGCCGCGGAGCACGTCCAAGTCCTCGTCGCTGTCGAGGGACCGGATCGAGATGGCCAGCATCAGCAAAGTGCCTACCGCTCCTACCCATGTGGAGGACAGAGCGCAAACGAGCGGGTCAGACTTTCCTGACGATGATCCGGAGCCTCATGTTTCACTCAGTACCATCATGGCTGTTTTTGTTCGTCACTCCCGTCTGTCCCCTGCCGGTGTCTAGAACGACGACGGCGTGCATTCGCGAATGTGCTCGACTAACATGCCCCTTTGACCAGTTCATGGGCTTGAGTTACGTACCCAGTATATCTGCTGGTCTGCTACTTCCCGTGGGTATCCTGCAGCAGATCGGCCAGCAGCTTGGAGACACGGACAACATTATCTGGATTCCCGGCGGATGGTCTGTGGCGTCGGCTGTCGCTTTTGCTGTTGCTGGTGCTCTGTCTGATATCTTCGGCCGGAAATGGGTGCTTATTTCTGGTCAGGCCTTGACTTTGATCGGTGGCGTATGTTCATTCAGTGTGCTCCATCTTATTCGACAGGAGGTACAGGTGATGTTGACAACGTCCACAGATTGTCGGAGGTACTGCCAACACAACCCTTGGTGTAGCGGCTGGTAGCACGATCGTGAGTCCCAGTCCAAATGGTCTGCTTTAGGTCTTCGGATGATGCTAATGCTCTCTAGATTGGCTTTGGAGCTGGAGTCGTTTTCGTCGGGTACCCAGGTCAGCAGAAGCCCAACAAGATCCACACTACTCTCGCATGCCATCAGGTGCGAACAATCACGGAGAGACTGACACGAATATGACCTAGGTATCCAAGAACTCCTCCCAAACAAATATCGCGGTATCGGCCTGGGCTGGACAGAATTTGCTCTTGGTGAGTCCCCATTGCATACCCCAGGCAAAGAAGTGGAATGATTCTACGCTGTGTCTTCGACAACGCTAACATGTAGTACGTGCAGGTGTGCCATGGGGCTGTCTGAGCGCCTACATTGCTACGCTTCTCTTCGTGAACGCCACATGGCGATGGTGCTGTGAGTATGACTCTGCGTGCGCTCAACCGACAGAGCTGTCTGTCTTTGGTTGTTGATGCCCACGATGCCACCTCTATTGGGACTGGTCTAGTCTCAAAGCTGACACCTGGAACTAGACTACATTGCCATTATCTACGCAGCGGTCTGTGTCGCCGGCACAGCTGTCTTCTACTTTCCTCCAACACGACCTCAGCATGATGTAAGTCTGCAAGCCCTACTCTACCGGTGCAAGGTCCATGCCCAGGTGCTAATACTCGATATATAGTACGAGAGGACTCGATGGGAGCAGTTCAAGGACCTTGTAAGTACATCACTTCCCATTCATTCTACAGCACATCTTGCACTCCCGAGGCAACATGCGGATTCACTCTGGCTTTCGATTCGAGGAACTGTGTACTGACCTACACCGCAGGACTTCATTGGCCTTTTCCTCTTCTCCACCGGACTCGTCCTTTTCCTGGTCGGTATCACCGATCTGGGCCACGCAAACTTCTCCATTCCCAGAGTCGCTGCGACTACCAGCATTGGTGGCGTTATCTTTGTGGCAAGCTTCGTGTAAGAGACCTGCCGTACAATTCTACAGATCCCCTTCTCCCATCGCTTCTGCACCCATGGACCAGTCCACTGACAAAGTTCCCAACGCCACAGATACGACTTCACCATCGCCAAACAACCGATCTTCCCATGGAAGCTCTTTGCCATGTTCCGCGAATTCTCCGTCTACATCATCCTCCTGTTCATCTCAGGCATGGTCTGGCAGGGCGTCGTGACCCTCACCCCGCAAGGCATGCTTTTCATGTTCACCAACAACCCCGTCGAGATCGGCATCACCATGATCCCCGCCACCATGAGCGGCGTTCTCGGCGGCTGGATCATGCCGAGCTTCGCCCACATCTTCAAGCACATCAAGATCCAGATCATCTTCGCGCTCGTCATGCAGGCCGTCTTCACCGCCGCGTACGCCGCCGTCGTGCCGCAGAGCCGCTGGGCGTGGAGCGTCATGGAGCTGTTTGGCCAGAGCTGCTTCACCTGGGTGACGACGCTTGCATATGTCGCGACGAGTCTGTTCGTGCCCGTGGAGGAGCTGGGTGTGTCTGCCGGTCTGCTCGGCACGTTCCGCTCTGCTGGAGGTTCTGTTGGCAATGCCATCTTCTCGACTATCTTGACCTCTGTTGTGAACCGCAACCTGGGTAACAATATCGCTGCTGCCGCCATTGGCGCTGGATACAATCCCGAGGGCCTTCCTGGTTTGATCCCAGCTGTGTAAGTCCCCCTTTACATATGAAGAAATATCTGCGTGTGAATGCGTATCACTAACTATTGCACGCGGAAAATAGAATCCAGAATGCGGTTGGTGTGCCCATGGCCTTCGCCACGGTGCCAGACGTTACGCCTGCAGTGATGGCTGCCACAAGCACGGCTTTTAGGGAGACCTACGCCACCGGCTTCCGCACTTTCTTCTACTCCACTATACCATTCAGTGTTTTCGCAGTTATTGTTGCCTTCTGGATCAAGGACTGCAGTCACTTGCTGAACAACCACGTGGCGGTCAAGCAAGAGAAGGAAGTGCTCAACAGCGGTGTGCGAGAGCTGTCCGATATGAAAAAGGTCGACGATGCCTAAGGCTACGCGCCGACGCGGGGGTGTGGCTGGCCACAGGTGCACAGAGTTGCTGTCGGAATCATGTTTGAAGGTAGAGGCTTAGCGACTAGGCTGGGAAGCAACCGCGGTACGCTTGATCACTGCAATGAATTGCGTGGCTTCAGTCATCGCAGGGGAACCCGCAGAAGGGTCCGAATTCAATAGCCATGCTGTTAGTTACAAAGTATATTTGTTCTTTAATGACTCGGTTCTTAGGTATTAGTAGGTTTGGTATTGGCTGTACTGAAGGCCTTCCGGCCTGGTCACGTGCGGTTCTTTGTCTAGTGTGGCCTTCGAATACCATATCTCTCAGTGACGACGCTGAAGGACAACTTCGCTCATCAAGCTGCTTCGAAGCCATCAGACTGTGTCGGGAGTATGAGCACCGACGACTGTGACATCCTGCATTCCCCTGAACTTCGACGTCTGACCACTTCCCGAAATGATTACGGTCATTTTCCATCGCCATGTGTGTTCATGTTTGAGGCACCAAGAACGGAAGCTGGGATAGATGGGTTCTGATCTTTTGCCCTCCGACCGAGTTTCGATCTTTAAGCCTAGGAGAGGCCCAAGGTCCACAGCATTGTTCTCATCATCATTCCACTCGACAGGCAGAAAAGGAAGTTCTCCCTCCACGTGGTCTGAAGTTGACCAGATGTGTCTCCTCTTCGAGAACGAAGCATCGGCATGTTCTTCAGCCGGGCTCTTGGTCTCTACTTTCTCGGCTGAGAAAGGGGGCATCTTTTCGTTGCTTTGCGAAGTAGTAGACTCTTCATCAATCGGCGTCAGAAGTTCCTTTTTGTCAGGGCAGACAATATCGTAAGCCTCGGAGTGCATGGGCGGCTTCTCCTGCCGTTTCGAAGCATCACTCCCTTGGTCAAAATCGGGATGCGAGCCTTCGTCTTCCATTTCAGGTTCGCTGAACTGGTTTTCCGCACATGATGCGGAATGACTTGAAGGTGATCGAGCGACTTGCTTCTCATCCTTGACATCGCAATGGCTCGATACTACATTAGCCCCACCACTCTCGGCGTAGCTGTCGTCCTTGTCGGTGGATTCCTTCGACCCCTTGGTCCTTGTGACTTCCAATTCCCGTTGTTCCCGAATCTTTTTTATGCTCGAAATCCGTCTCGACGCAGAAGTCAAAGATAGGTGAGTATTCCAGGTTGGATACACAGGATGCTTGAACTTGCAATCGTACTCGAAGATCCCCGGCTTGGCTGTCGTCAACGCTTCAAGAACGAGTTTGAATTTCTTGATGCGGACTTTGAACGGTACGTCGCGAAGGATCTCGCTCGTGTGGCGCCGGTCGGGCACAAAATGAACGCGGAATGGCAGGAATTGGTGGTGCCAGAGCTGCACCACGCCTGGTACGTCTACGCGAAGTGAGTAGGCTAGTCCAGGTACCCGGGCCGTTTTGAAGAACTCGTGAGCCCTCGCTTTGAAGCCGAGGTGCGAGGTCCGAATTCCCATGCCTGGAACAAGGTGATACGAAGTGAAGTGGTCAACCAACGAACGCCGCTCCATTTCGAAAGACGACAGAGAAGCCGGCACAAATGGTGCAAGCCGGATGGGTAGGGCTGCTGTGAAAGAGCGACCACTTTTGTCCTGTTGTATGAGAGATGCGTGGAGAGAATATTCCACAAAGGAGATGAAATCGCTGTGTTTAGACCCTTCAAATGAGCCCGGCAGAGGCTGAGTGGCGATAGAAGCTGGGGCGAGAGATTGAAACCACGAATGCCGCTTTATGTGCTGTTGACTGAGCATAACCAGAGGGTCTGCATTGTAAGGGATCGGAATGGCAAACTCCCATACTTGTGCTATTCCATCTTTCGGGATGTGAACCGGACCAGTATATAGCACTCGTCTTTCGTTGACTAAAAGAAACCGAGCCCTGTATGTAGCTGTGTGCTGGCCTGAGCTGACGACCACTTCAGGAATATGGCTTAGCTTTTGTCTGCAGGAAAACTCCTTGTGTTAGGAGCAGAAATCTTAATTACCCTTCACTTTGACTCTCCCCGACAGCCGGATGTCAGCCGTAACCATCGGTGAGACTGTCGGAGCCGTTCGTCGAATTCTACCTCTCCGGGGTCAGCTGGCAGATTTGGAATGATTTACATCGATGGCTGAAGCCCAGATTGTAGACATACACCCTGCCACGCACAACGTCTCCGGGATGGTGAAAACGGTCGATCGGGTACACCTGGATTTCAAGGTCTGGCCCCGCGATTTGCCTTGCTATAGGCATCTTGAGGAGGATCGAGTGTAGGTTATGAGGTACAGAGTGGTGAATGTTTGTGTTAGATGTGGTGGTGCCTATCTGGAAACGTCGGGGCTAAAGCCCTTGTGGAACTTGGACCGAGCGGTAGAGGTACTTGCGGCATTGAGGAAGCTGCGTCCTGGCATCGAATTACCTATCTACCCTTGAGTTCTCATCTCTGCTCCTTCTCTGTGATATTTCACATTGGTAGAAGGATGCATCTGGGCCCGAGACTCTTGATTCGCGTGCGTGTCGCGTGGAAAGGATTGTGGCTCCGCTGGTCTCGATGAGACAAGGCTGCAGGTCACTGAGTTCAATTGAATGTGACCAACATTGTAAAGAGAAAATAGTGAAGCCTGGCCCGTTATAGTACATCCAGAGGGATAAAAGGGATCAAGAATGCGGTACCACCGGTGAATCGCAAATCTCCGTCCCTTCTTGGGGCTGGCCAAAGGTGAAAGGAAGTCCCTTGGGAGGAGGCCAAAGTGGGATAGGTCTACCGGTGTGCGTTGTCTGGCGATGTTGGAGACATGACTCGTAGAGAGCCTGACTTGCCAATTGAGTCCTCGTGGATGATAATATCGAAGGTCGGCTCAGTTTCTGCGTAAAAGGATTCTTTGCTTAAATATGTTTGATATTGGAGCCTGCTGTCGTCAAATTCGGACAACCCCTGTGCTGATTAGTGCTGGGATGCTCCCTGATAGCAACCCCACAGTGGGCCCATGACAGGGACAGGGGCACTTGTGAGGACAACGTCGGCGCCCCAGGGTCAACCTCCTCTCTCCTGGATTCACCACGACGACGATACAGGAATCTACCCCGTCTTTGGACGCCTTCTCGCCACAGGATCACATATGACTTCCATTTGAACATGGTCTTCATCAAACGTCTCAAACAGACCAAGCTGATCCGGCCCCCGAGAGACCTCGAGCTCGGTCACAGCCGGCCTGCGAATCTACGCTATGTCTACTCTCTAACTGCTTTCGTCTCCCTCGGTGGCTTCCTCTTTGGCTGGAACCAAGGTGTCATGGGCATGATCATAGCCGACGAGCGCTGGGTCGCACTCATGCAACCATCGTCAGACTGGGCTGTCGGCTTCGTGGTCAGCATTTACAACCTCTCATGTGCAATCGGTGCGCTCGCAGTAGGATATCTCGCCGATGTGTACGGAAGGGAGAGGACCTTGTCCATCGCAAGTATCCTCACGGCCCTGGGCGCCCTGGTGCAGACCTTCTCCCACACCCTGACCCAAATGACCGCCGGAAGATTCATCATTGGCCTCGGCATAGGCGCGTACGCAGCCGGCGTCCCGCTCTACATCAGCGAGATCGCTCCAGCCACCCTCCGCGGGCGTATCGTGGGCATCAATCTGATGATTCTGTGCTTCGCCGAGATGGTGGTCTTCTTTGTGGACTATGCCTGCTTCTTCCTGCAGACCGACGACTGGTGGCGCTTTCCGATTGTCGTCCAGGTCCTGCCCGCGGCCCTGCTAGCATTCGGGTGCTGGCGGAGCAGCTGGGTGCCGCCCAGTCCGCGGTGGCTTGTTGCCCAGGAGCGGTATGATTGTGCATTGGAGGTCTTGACGAGGCTGCATGGCGCGGATGCCGCGGATGCGGAGATGAGGGAGATTAAGGAGGCTGTTTCTGAGGAGCAGGCGAGTGGAAAGCTCGCTGAGACTAGCTGGGGAGATATGTTTCGCGAGCCCGTGCTGCGCGTTACGCTCCTGGGTGCGGGCATACAGTTCTTGCAGCAGATTACTGGCACGAACGCCATCTTCTACTACACGCCGCAGCTTTTCAAGAATGGCGGCATAACCGACCCGAAGATCCAAAATCTGGCGACCAGTGGTGTTGGGGTAGTCTTGTTCCTCTCCGCTTGGATACCAATCTTCTTCTTTGACCGGTTGGGCAGGAAGACGTGGCTTCAACTTGGGCTTGTCGGCATGTTCACTGCGCTTCTGGGCATTGCGTTCCTGCAACGGCACGCGGAGAGTCATCCTGGCGACCCGAGGAACTATGCAATCATCGCTTTCCCTTTCCTTTTCTTTACGTCGTTCAACATGTCGTGGAGCTCGGGCTCATGGACGTACGCTGCCGAGATCTTCCCAAACTCCCTGAGAGTGAGTCCTCGTTTCGTGACTGGTTGATGCAGACCTTGCTTTATTTGTGCCTGAGTACCTTTACGCTGACCCTTCTCACAGTCGAAAGGCAACGCATTGTGCACTGCGTCGCTCTGGATATCAAACTTCATCGTGGCTCAGGTGACGCCACCTATTGCAACGGCCATATCGTGGGGCCTGTATCTTATCCTTGCCGGTATCAACGTCGCTGCATTTTTATTCGTGCGATATTGTCTCGGTATGTGTGCTTCATATTCTCAATTGAAGTTTGGATGCTAATCGTGGTCCCCTACAGTTGAAACCAGAGGCAAGACACTCGAAGAGATGGCGCACTTGTTTGGCATTGAAGAGAATCGCAACAACGAAGACAACGAGCGGTCTTCAGAGCAGCGTGCGCTACTTAGAGACGAGCCTGACATTGATAATGGCCCGTGATATTTGGAATTCTATTGGATATCTACAAAGTGCGGAGTAACGAAGCCTGAAGCCACCACAACTCATGCCCTCCCGCTGCATCTCAGCCGGTACAGCCCAGCTTTGACTCTACAAGAACCACCGAAACTCAGGCACACTCGGCCCATCACGCAGCCGCATAGTCGGCACGTCCCGCGCATCAATCGACACGCCGTCACGCTTGTTCCGCCTCCTGTTGTCCCAGATCATATACAAGCCCATCAAACCCGTAATGAACGCACCCGTAGCGCCAAATACGGCCGTGGTCACCAGCGCCGTCTCGTACTTGGGCGCCTCCTTCTCGATGAAGATGTTGCTGCTCACCAGGCCCATGAGATTCGCAAGCGGCACGCCCACGGACGTGAGCGTGACCCTACGGCCCTCGTGCGCGACGTTGTTGTTGTACCATGTCGACAGGATCACGGACGGCGCGGAAGTGCCCCAGCACATCATGAAGGTCGCAAAGTAGGCCAGGTTGATTTGGGAAGTGACGTCTTCGATGCTGGCAAAGATGATGAAGCCGATGAAGGTGAATGTAAAGCCCAGGGCAATGAAGGGGAAGCGGATGCGCAGGAGGTCGGAGCTGAATGCCAGGATAAGCAGCATGACTGCGCCGGTGACGTTTGGAGCGACGGTGTACAGATTCGTCTTGACGGTCGAGTAGTTCAGCGCCGACACGATCTGAGGGAGGAAGAGCGAGACCGATTGCAAGGGCACACCGAGGCACATCTCGATAGCCAGGAACGCATAGGTCGACGGAACACGGAAGATCTGCAGCGACTCGCGCAGGTTGAACGCCTCGCCCACAGTCGACGACGAGTCCGTCTGGATGCGGAAGAAGGCCAATTCCTTCTCCTCCTCATTCAAGAACTTCGCTTCCGCCGCGGACGTGGGCAGGTACCAGTACGCGAAGAAGCTGAACAGCACGGACGCTGCGCCCTCGATGATGAACAAATACCGCCACGAGGCGATCGCCGAGTGCTTGATCTGGAACACGCCAAAGGAAAGCAGGCCGGCAAAGGCGTTGGCGATGTTGCTCGCGGCGTAGAACAGCGCCAAACGCCGCGCGAGCTCGCCGCGGCGGTAGAAGGTGGTCAGGTAGTAGATAACGAGCGGGAAGAAGGCGGACTCGGCCATGCCGAGGAACCAGCGCAGGGCAAAGACGCCGCTGAAATTCTGCGCTGCTGACATAAGCAGAGTCATTGAGCCGAAGGAGAACATCATGATGGGCAGGGCGCGGTGCGGGCCGTACTTCTTGCCGAGCATGGCGATGGGCGGCGCGAAGAGCACGTAGGGCACGAAGAAGATGCTGACGATGATGTTGTACTGGTTGCCTACGAAGCCGAGGTCGTCGGTAAGGCCTGCTGTTTTGGCGTTGCCCAGGTTGCCTTTGTCCAGGGCGTTGAAGAGGTCTAAAGAGGCTGTTTAGTGAGGGTGTTCTCATGGAAGACCTGTGAATAGTAGAGCTGTGGGCGTAGTAGAACGTACACATGACAGCCAGGCATGGCAATATCCTGCTGTCAAATTTGCGACAGAGCTTCACTTCAGCCTTATGGTCGAGGACCCGTGCTGTGTCCGGCACCACTGCACCGGAGGCAGCATCGCCAATGACAGAGCTCTCGACATCGGCGTCGTCCACACCCTTCTTGGGCAGCGGCGAAGCCTCCGCAGTCATGCTGAGCGGCGATATGCGTGATAAAGACCAGGAGCGAATTTATGATAGGCCTATGAGATGCAGAACCTCAGTGAAAATGCGAATGTGAATAATACAAAGGGTCGTTGTCAGAGGTTGTCAAGTGCGGGCACGGCAGTCAGCTTCAGCACGCCTCTTTATTTGAGGTAGGCTGAGGTCTAGCGCTATCCCGGGCCGGCCAGGCTATGATAGAAGGCGCGAATGTTGCACGAATTATATAAAAGTACCGACCGTCCTAGCATTCTATCGCCTGCTTATCAACAATGTTATGGTGTAAAATCAAAACAACCAAAAGTGAGACAGACCTTGCAGACTTACTTGGCTTATCGCCTTGGAGTCATCAATATCACAAATTACCATATTCTCCTCGTCCGGGGATATAAGCAGGCTTCCTTATCTTTGCGCTCTGTTTGGCTCCCGAGGTCAAATTCCCTGTTATGCAGGCCCACCGAGAAGCCAGACAAGCCTTCTCCGTGGAAACTCGGAATCGAAGCATATGACCCTGTAACAATCTGCTCGAGGCCAAGATTTGCTATTGATTCATGGCGCCGGCTCAACATTTACACGGGAGCCATCGAGGACATGGTCAGCCCGGCCTTTGAGCGAGGTCGTCTTGCGTTCCGGTCCCGGCTCCGGCCCCGGCTCCGGCATTGCAGCGGCCCGGCCCCACCGCAGCTGAGCCCGGGACTGCCAATAGGTATGCGAAGAGACTCAGGTTGCGATTGGACTTCATAACTCACCTCACATTGTGTCAAAAGAGACGCGGACTTTGTTCTGAGAGTATGAATGCGGGTGCTTTCACCACTCCAATGCTCTTATGACGCAAAACAAGGATTGTTTAGGTAGTTACTTTCAAAAGTCGACGACCAACTGTATCCTCGTGGAGGGAACACTTCTTTGTCGTGCCCGACCAGACTATGGCAGCTGAGGTACCTAGATGATAATGAACACCTGATCGTGCCTTGGTTATGCTTGTCAAGTAACAACTAAGGCTTTGTCGTTCAACAAGACGATTGTTCGGCATCATACTTGTCCAGGAGATCCATATAATAATGCAGTGATATTCTCATTCCCAAACATCCTCATCTCTCATCATCACAAAATTTCGAAATCCAACACCACATCTAAAACCGAAATGTCTCACCTTACACCACCCGACGCTTTCCAGACTGTCTCGGAGCCAAGCGACGATAATGACTTCGAGTTTTTCTTCTTCGCATACGAGCTTGATTCTGACGACGGATCTAGCGACGCGGGCGACGTCGTCGATGGCATTTCCGAAGCTGGCTCTGGGAATGAGACGGATCTGACGGAACCCGACTTCTGGCACCCACCTGGAGTGGGCTTCTACCCCGATCCCGACCTCTTTTCCGACGATGATGATGGCTTCCAGGAGACCGGCCTGTCTGATCCCGTGGCAATTTTCTCTGACTCATTTGCAGTTCGTGAGTTTGACGCTGACTACCTTGCGTACTTTGACACTTTCAATAGCCTTGTCCGTGATCTTGACTACAACACCGAGTTCATGTGGAACGACTCCATGAAACCCCGGCTGGACCTTGCCTGGGCACAGAGGGCTGTAGAAGAAGAGAGCACTTGTATGGAGGAGTATGAGGGTCAGATCTCTGAGCTTGATGCCATTGCGTCTCGAGCACACGCTTCAGGGAACCATGGGCTGCTCGAGTGGATTGACACCGTACCGGCCATCCACAACTATGGTGAGTACGTGGACAGGACAGTTGCTGAAGTCAGAGGACGTATCTCCGGACTTAATGAGTACATTGCAGACTTGCAGCAGGGTATGACTGAGATGCTGTCCGCTAGTCAGGGGGCATCTCTGACACACAAGGGCCTGAAAGACTACCGTAAGGAATTGCATTGGGTTGCAAAGAAGTCTTGATATATCCATGAGGGCTGAACACTTGTGCATTCGATTTTTGATTTTTTTGAACAATTTGGTTGGCAATGTATCTCTGTACTGTATAATAGATCCGGAATTAAAACTATGAATAATCCTTATATATATATATACATATATATGACGCTCGCACAATATTGAAGTCTTGGCCCACAAAACCTTGGTGGTATTGAACAACTCTCACAGTTTTGCGGTTGAATACGAACACTGGAAAACCCAAATAGATTATGCTGGGAAGTACGCACGTGCGTTCTCAAAGATATGGCTTGTTCCACGTCCAAATATTCAACCCGATCTTCTCAATCTCGCGGTCTGTTGTATTTGGCAGCGTCATTCCCTGATGAACAGTATCCGGGTGCACCGTACCATTTTCGTACAAGTTCCTCCAAAATATCGCACTGCCCACCTTTGGCTTCATAATTACCTCTTCTTCGCCCTCTTCGCAATCGAGAATGTTGCATATCTCCTCGTTTGTAGCTGTGCGCCTGATTCTAGGAAACCTGGTCCCAGCACTGGGGCTTGTTGAAATATTGTTCCCGATGCCAACCGTTGTAGATAACAGCCCCGTCGACCGCAAAATGACGAAGAAGCTCGAGACTCTATTTCCGCCTGATGTATCACGGTCGTGCCATGCATCGTAATGGGACTTGTAATATTCCCCTTGGCGGTACTTGACCAGCTGTAGAGGCTCCATGTGATCGAGAGGCACATAGCCTTGGAATCTGGAGGCTCGCTTCATGATGCATTCTACCACAGGCTCCTTGATGCTCTTGTCCACTATATCTGGAAGCAGGGCTGAGTGGGATCGGCGGATGGAAGAATCGACGTGCGACTTGGACTCCCCAACGGCAGAGGACTCCCCAACGGCAGAAGACTCAAAAGTACTAGGTGTGAGAGAAACACATTAACATCTAGAGGCCACTCAAGACACGGCGGTGATAAGACTGACGCGATTGAGATCAGATGTTCTGCTTCGAAAGGTGTGAGGAAGTCGTCCACGTGAATTAATAGTGGCTCCCATGACAAAATGACAGTGGAGTACTGCTTGGGACCACATTTGTATAAGTCGATAGTATCTCTGCCCCTGGAAGCTTGCATCGACCAAACATAGGCCAAGTAGCTTACAGCAAAAGAAAACGCAGCAGTATAGAACACAACATATTTGTTGAAACCCATGACTTGAGGTGGATATCGAGTAGGAATCGCGGCAACGATTTCAGAACCGCTCAGTGTGCACAAAGTAGGCCGATATCATGATTTATACCAAGTCATCGTGCACTGGACGATGACCTGAAAAGGCATATCTGGGTACCGTGGTTCGAGAATAGACGACCATCAGTAGCTGGAATCAGGTCATGCAGTTCCGGCCTCCGAAGCCCGATGGATGACACACAGATTTGCGTAGGCCCTGAAAAAACCCACCCATTGGGGCCCCAATGGGGCCCCAATTCTTGGCCACCCACCAGAAACAACTAAAGACCAAAACAAAAAACCCATAAGTGACGAAAAAAAAAAACATTATATAAAAATATAATAAATACTATTATCTATTTCTATTTATCTTCAAAGCTTATTTTGTCCCCTTTCATCTATAGATTTTTATTACATATCTTTTTATGAATATTATCTATTAACTTCATATTTTTCTTAGATAAAATCATTTTATTAATATAATTGGGAATTTTAATGTTAATAGAAAATATATAACATGAATAATCTTTTACTATAACTTATAAATCTTAAAATATTATATAGTATTAATATAAATTTAGATTAGATTTTATTACGATTTATCGGATTAAAATTATAAAAATTAAAATTTAGAATAACTAGCATATTATAGTCGCTTTATAATCTAATTATATTTCGGCGAGTTAAATTTATTTTTATATCAATTTTATTTTAATTATTATTTTAATCACTAAAACTAAAGATTAACCTTCTAATTCTTTTTTGGTTTGCTAATTTTAAATTTACAAATTATTTTGGTTATTAGTCCTTTTTGATGCTTTTTATATCGAAATATAAAGCAAAACCGATTATTTTATTATCGAAAATTCCTTTTTATTATAATATTATAAGCTATTAATTATATAGATTATTTTCGAAGATTTTCAATTATTACAATTTTTCTTTATTTCGATTTTAGTTCTATAAACGAATTTTTATTAAGTTGTTTCTATATAGATTAGCTATTTTATAAATCTTTTAATTTATCCTTTTTTATAATAACTTTTATAAAAGAAATCTTTTTTTCTTTATCTTAAATATAATCATGTTTAATTATATCGATAATATTATTATTAAATATATATAATATAATATTATTAATAAAGATAAAAATAGAAAAAAAAACTTTTCTTAAAAATTGAAATAATATTAATTTAACATTATTAAAGTAATTTAAAACTTTTATTTGAAATAATTATATTAAATCTTCCGGCAAATCTCATTATATTCATATATTAATATTCTCCTATTAGTAGGCTATTCTTATATTTTTAATTTTATTATTATTTTATTAAATTTTAAATTCCGGAAAATAAATAAAATCTTTTATATACTCCAATATTATTAAAAGATCAATCGCTAATTTTAAATATATAAAAATTCAAAGCTTTGTTACTTTGATCTCTTTTGACCTAATATAATAATATTTGGTTAACTTATAAATTTATTAATTAATCTCTAATATATAGTTTTAAATTTAGCCGATTAAATTGTAATCTATAATTACTATAATTACCACAATCACTATAATCATCATAGTCACTATAGTAAAATAATCTTAATAGCTAAAATAACGATTTTTTAAAAAGTTAAATAATTAATATATTGATAAAGATTTAAGCTAAAGTTCTATAAATAAGGATTATAAACTATTTCAAATAAGTTTTATAATATTTTTTAATTTCAATTCTTTTAAAAAAAAGATATTCGCCTTTACAAACCCGATTCTATTAAGGGTTTTTTAAAATAGTTTATTTATAAGCCTTAGATTCGATATTAATCAATAAAAGAGCTTATGGAAGATCGCTTTTTAAAACCTAATATGATCAAACGAAAAGCTAAAATATACTCGATTTTCACTTTTTAATAAAGAAAAAATATCTAGATTATATATTACTAAAGCGCTCGGGAAGCTAATAATAAGCTTTAGATTATATATAAAAAATATAGAGCGGAATTATAATATACTATTTTTTATTTTCTTCGCAAAATAGGACTAAATCTTTCCGTATTTATATAAATTCGAAAAAATATATTATAAGAAAAAGAATTATTAAAAAATAAACAGCTTAATTATAGCTTTTAATAAATAGCTTAAAATAGCAACACTCTAATGCTAATGCTATTTTTTAAAAAAAGTTTTTAATTTTTTTTTTAGAAAAAATAAAGATATATGAAAAAATAGTATATTAATAATTTTTATCTTAATCTATATTTTAGTCCGATTATAAGAAAAAGCGATACTAATATTCAAATGAACTAATAAATAAAAGCAACGATATTTAATTATGTTATTAATTTTTCTTTATAAAAGAATATATATATAAACTAATCTGATAATTTTCGAATAAGTTAAATGCTTTTCTGTATTTTATAAAAACATTATAATATTATTATTATTATATAAAATAATAGCGATAATAGCTAATAAGAGTATTTAAATTATTATATTACAAATTATTCTATTACAACGCCGTCTTAATACGAGAATCTTTTAGGTTATAAATAGTTAATTATATAAATCTTTTAAGTATGCTTTATAAAGAATTATTTTTATTTTTATCGGTAAAAATGGAATTTGCGTTATATTTTAATTATAATAACTCTATAATTAATTAAAAAAACATAAATTAATTATAATTATAATATTTAAACTAAAGTTTTATAAAGATACTAAGGCCGTTATTGTAGATAATACGAAGAATTTCTCTATAAAGATTATTATTATATTTATCAATAAAGTATTGCTAAGAAGAGACCTTATTCGACCGATTTTATAAATTCCTTATATTAATCACATTCTACAATTTTTAAAAAGTGAATTTTACAAAAAAATAAATATCCTAAAAGCTCAAATTTATACTAAAATCAAATAATATCGGCTAAAGAATTTAGAGGATATAATTGTAAATTATCCGAAAATAGGAAAGAAGATTATAGTTAGGTGCTATTTTGCATAAGTTTTATTCTAATCGCTATCCTAATATTTTGCTAAAGTTTATAAATTTAAGAGATTATCTATTAGAGCACTGTAAACTCGCTATCAGGGCACTATTTGAATTCGCCGCACTGTAGATTCACTTTTAGAGATATTACCAAATAAGAAATGTCACCAAATTAAAGATGTCACCAAGGCTAGATTTCACAACTTTATACGAAAATTAGCCCTCCACGTAAAATTAGCTCTCCACCTGAAATCAGCCTTACATACGAAAATTAACCCTCCACACGAAAACTAGCTTTCCACGTGAGATCAGCCTTCCATACAAAAATTAAACCTCCGCACGAAAATTAGCCTTCTACGTGGAATCAGCTTTCCACACGAAAATTAGCCCTCTACATAAAAATTAGCCTTCCACGTGGAATCAGCCTTACATACGAAAATTAACCCTCCACACGAAAATTAGCCTTCCACGTAGAGTCAGCCTTCCAAACGAAAATTAACCCTCCACACGAAAATAAGCCTTCCACGTGGAGTCAGCCTTCCAAACGAAAATTAACCCTCCACACGAAAATAAGCCTTCCACGTGCCACGTGGAATCAGCCTTCCACACGAAAATTAGCCCTCTACATGAAAATTAGCCTTCCACGTGGGATCAGCCTTTCATACGAAAATCAGCCCTCTACGTAAAATCAGCTCTCCACATACAAATTAGCCCTCTATATAAAAAAAACCTATAGCGGCGATATAAAATCAATTTTCGTAATATCCGTAAAAATGGAGTGTAGGATGTAAAAAAAACTTTGGTGATATCCGTAAAAGTAGAATCTGGGATATAAAAAGATTTTGGTGACATCCCTAGAAGTAAGGCTTAGGATATTATATAAAGTTTTGGTGATATCCCTAAAAGTGGATTCTATAGTGCGAGAAATTCAGACAATGCTCTAATAGATAATCTCAAATTTAATAGCTAGCTGTTTACGTCAATATTAGTTTATAACGCCGCCTTGAATTCGAAGATATTCAATAAAAAATCGAAGATTATATAAAAATAACCAATATTTATTATAGCTAATTATCGATATTATTATATATTAGAATCTAACGATTAGCTATATAGCTCGAATTTTAAAGCTTATTATAATAATCGCAGAATGTACTAATATATATCAATTAATAAATAAAATAACAATAATAAAAATCTCTATAAATTTATATATTTTTAGAATATAGTAAAATGCGATTTATTGTTTTATAAAAAATAGTAATAAAAGCGAGTTAATTTTAGGTATTATCTGATATAATTTAACGTTTATAATAGAGAAATTCCTTTAATATTAATAGATATATTTCTATAAATACTGTTAAAGCGATAAATTTCTTGAATAATTTCTTTTAAATGTTATAGCTCTATAAAAAGAAACTAAAAAATATAAAGCGAAATATTATAAATTAAAGAATTTATTTATTATTATATCATTTTTATCACTAATAACTAAAAAGTACCTAAATTAACGATAAAACAAATTCTCTATTTTTCCGAATAATATTTCAAATATAAATTCTAATATTTATAAATATTATTAAATACGTTTTATTCTTTTTAATAAGATTTATCGGCTTTAAATAGAAATTTATAAAATTGCTTTTTCGGAAATCTAAATAAATTTTTCTATATAATTTATTAGCAATTTTTATAAATTAAATATTATTATTATAGATTACAATAGAATCTATAATTAAAATTTAAAATTAAAATTAAAATTAAATACTAATACTTTTTTATTATAATCAATGTTTTTTTTTTAAAAAAAAAATATTTTTATAAAAAAACGCTTAATAAATTTATTTTTCAATTCTAGCGATATTTAAAACGAAATAATTCATATTTTACAAATATAACTATCAATGTCGATAGATTATATTATGTGAATAATATAAGTAATATATATATATATATTAGGATTAGGTTGATTCTATTATTGTTATATAGCTAAAAGAAAGAGTGGCAGCTGTAAGAACTGCTGTCAATCAAGTCTAAGTGCGGCCCCGAAGGGCGCTAGTCCCGATTGGGACTAGCATCGGCGTTGCAGCTAATTGCAGGGCTAGCGCATTCGCTAGGCCCACTGCTATCTAGATTACCCGATTGGGCAAAGCTAATTAAGAAAGTATGAACCTCTATAAGCTCGACTGGGCTCACCTTATAGTTCTTATAATTAATATATTCTATATTTTCTTTTTTATTATAATTTTTAAATAAACTTAAAGTTTTACGGATAATTTCTTTAACGATAATTAAGTTTTATTATATCTATAGTATATTAAATTTTATTTAATATTATATATTAATAATAAAGAAATCCGAAAAAAGAATAAAAATAAATAAAATTACGAAAATAGCGTTTATAATATAGAAGATTTGAAATAAATTGCTTAAATTATTAAAACTTTAAAACCTTAAAATTCAATATTTTAGAAAAGAAACATAGCTTTAAACATTATTATCAATATATTAGGTTTTTTTTGCCCACAAAAACCTGTAGGTGGGTTTTGGGGCTTACCCGCACCGTGGGTTTTTTCAGGGCCTAGATTTACGTCTTGTAACAAGTCGATATTTACTCCGTACTATGGCAAGATGAACGTGCTCTAGAACACTTTCGCGGTCAACGCGCCTTGAATCTGATTCGTTATTGAGCAAGGAGCACTCCGCATCCTTCCTGCACGGGGTTGCATGCCGCGTGCTAAGGAGAGTCTATTTTGCTCGATGAGTTCAGTCAACAACCGCCCTGTGATGATTGTTCTGCATGAAGATGAATCACTTCCGTTCTTTGACCATAATCAAGAATGGCATGATTCCGAGCGCAAGTATCACCGTGGCGTGCTGTTCGTAGCTAGTATTTGCTGCCCAGCGCCCAGTGCCTAGAAAGATTGGTATTGATAGGTCTATAAATAAACAAGCTTTCGGAAGAAGACTTCTCTTCTCTCTCCTCGGAACCTCAGACAAGCAAAAGCTTGAAAGACCCAAGCTTTTCGAGGGATTTCCATCGCTCGCAGCGTCTGTGCTCACGACTTGATTCCGGTACATACCTCATCCTGATGCCTTCGCCATCTCCTCTGTAACTCAAGTGCTTCCTATACACGATATCTCAAATGAAAACTCCTCACATTGCAGTCGAGCTTACGCACGGAAACAGAAGAAGAAAAGAGTCTCTCTCGAATCTATCGAAATCAGAGGGAAGAAGGAAGCGCCGCTAGAGGGGCCACTACAAAGCAACAGACTTTTGACTTCGAGGACAGCATGAGGCGTACGCTCCGTGAAACGCAGAGCCCGCTAACTTTAAGTTTTCAGTATCGGTCAGCAGGACTACCATCGGTAGATGGCACGTACTAGCTCCCCGTATAGAACTTAGAATGCTCGTTTCTCCAGATGTCTATCTATTCCCCGCCACGCCAGGCAGGTATTAAACTCGGGAAATCCCCACTGACGATGTAGATAAAGATGCAGTCAAGACGTTGATTACCCTCACAAATCGGAGAATATCTCGACGCACTTTTCCCTACCTACGTACGCAACAAACTAAGCCATAGTAAGCTATCAACTCCTGGGACTCCTAACGGCTGCACCCCAAATCAAATATGCGAGCCTCGCAAGCATTCTGCATCTTCTTGCTGGCGGTCGACGCCTACGCTTCTCTGCCTGCTGATGGTGCGGCTGGAGGTACGTCTCTGAAACCTCTGTCACACACGCACATGGTATGAACTGAGGACTGACCAGTGGCATGGGCGGAAGCAGATGGTCTGAACATCGTCGATGGGTCCGGACCGTGTGGAGCAGGCGCTGGTGACCGACGTGACATTGTCGTCGATCATTCGGGACCGTCTTGCGGCGGTGCCGGTCACCGACGTGACGTTGTCGTGGATGGATCTGGGCCGTCAGATAGAGGCGCAGGTCACCGACGTGACGTTGTCGTGGATGGGTCTGGGCCATCAGACAGAGGCGCAGGTCACCGACGTGACGTTGTCGTGGATGGGTCTGGGCCATCAGACAGAGGCGCAGGTCACCGACGTGACGTTGTCGTGGATGGGTCTGGGCCATCAGACAGAGGCGCAGGTCACCGACGTGACGTTGTCGTGGATGGGTCTGGGCCATCAGACAGAGGCGCAGGTCACCGACGTGACGTTGTCGTGGATGGGTCTGGGCCATCAGACAGAGGCGCAGGTCACCGACGTGACGTTGTCGTGGACGGATCTGGGCCGTCAGATAGAGGCGCAGGTCACCGTCGGAACTAGCCTCGGGCGGCCGGCACGATTCGACGCAGAGTACAGCACATACGAGCCACCGAACAGCTTTCAACAGACTGTTTGCTTAAATCTCCATCCAGTACTTGGAGATGATCCGGCTACCAGAGCCCAGCTGTCAGGCGCAGTGTTCACAAGTACGCGCAGTACGGTGCTTGGGCTACAGCGAAGCGACTGAAGGCCGCAAACGCCACTCATTTGATGTGTAACAGAAGATTGCGGTTCAACGATGATCACAAAATATGAGGACTCTATACTATCATTAACGAGGAATAACACAATCTCTCGCATGTGTGTGTGTGCTCTCGTCTCAGTCCGTGTTAGGTATTCGGTACCTAGAATTACTTCATGTTGATATGGGCGTCTCGCACTTCCTCTTGGTGTCAAGTGCAGTTCCACTCACAGCGACTGTTCCAGTTGCATCAATTCCCTGAAGCCGTCCACTATTTCCTCCCTCTTCTCGCCTTCTGGTCTTGGTAATGGCTTCCTCGCCCAGCCACCATACCCCTCGTACTCTTGCAGGCACGCCTTCACGCCAATAATACCTGACTGTATGGCAGCCCAGTCACCCCTGGCAATGATTTCCTGGAGCTTCTCTGCCTCGTCTCGTTGACCGTCCCTGAAAGCCTCATACAGCCTCACCACGGCCTTCGGCGCCACATTCGCGATGCCACCTATCACTCCCGCAGCTCCAGTCGACAAAGCAGGCACGAGGAAATCGCCCGACCCAGCAAAGCACAAAAAACCTGTCGTCAGCGGCGAAACATGATGACCGGAGCCGTTAGTTCCCTGCTTAGCCGATTTATGTGAACCCTTGAACGCAGAGGCCACCCTCCCCAGCTTGCCGGTATTCCCACACGTGAACTTCGCACCCACGATATTCGCATTCTCTCGCCCCAGCCGCACAAGCACATCACTGCTCAAGTCCAAACCCGCCAACGCCCCCGGGAAGTTGTACACCAGCACCGGCAACGGACTCGCCGCGGCCACGTCCCTGAAGTACCCCAGGACCGTCTCCTCCCCCGCGAACAGCCCCTGGTAGTACCCCGGCGGCAGCACCAGCACCGCGTCGCCCCCACACTCCGCGGCCTGGCGACACAGCTCGATCGTCTGGCGCGTCGACTGCGCGCCCGCGCCCACAATCACCGGCATCTGCGCAAAGCCGGCCGCGTCGAGGGCTGCGCGCGTGGCGGTGATGACGGCGGCGCGCTCGGCGTCGGTCAGGTGCACGGCCTCGCCGTTGGAGCCCTGCACGGCGAGGCCGGTCACGCCGGCGCGGGCGAGGCGCACGGCGTGGCGGGAGAGGGTGGGCAGATCGAGGGACTCGGAGGCGTCGTCGTGGAAGAAGGCTGGGGTTGGGACGTAGACGCCTGGTGGGAGGGGCCGCGGGTAGGGGGTGGGTGGGCTGTAGGCGTTGTGGGAGCCTTCGGAGGAGGGCATTTTGTGTGTGGGTAGGAGGATGGTGGAGAGGTGAGGAGTTGAGTGGATTTCACTGTAACTTTTTTATTTCTTTTTGAAGCGTACGCTTGTTGTCAGAGATGCTGGTAATCCGGCAGCGTTGAAAGAACGAGTAAACACAAATGGATAATTATAGGCTTTTGGTGGAAGGACAAGAACGAGCGTGCCACCTTTCGTCGTTGCCTACCTGCTCCTCCTTCCCAGACCCCGCCACAAGGGCATGTGTGGCGGACGCGCGACGTTATAAAAGGACACAGAAGCGAAGGAGCGAGCCGTGGAATCGGACCAGCCGCTAACTAGTTCCAAGTTCATGACGACGTTGAAACAGGGACGCACATGCCACTTGCTTGTGCCCAGATGGTGCGCCGAAGGCCACCACGATTCAGGAAGGTGACGGATCTAAGTGATGGATCTGCCGGCGACGCAACTACATGACCAGCTCCAAACGGCGGAGGAAGGAATCCGACTGGCAAGCGTATCTAGGGTAGTGCTCTGGGCGAGGCAAAAATGTGTCATGCGTGCAATTTCCTTCCGCATGTTGGAAACCGACCCGACCACTCGGTTCACTGCACCGTACTATTACTAGTACGGAGTAGTCCCCTGTGCAAGGAGCGAAGCTGGGATGGATCCAGCTAGGGTGGCAAGCTGGTTCACGCAGAGAAAGCTTGGTCTCGACCTGGGGTAACCGCGGTTTTCACATTGCCGACGGCCAAGTGCTGTATTTTCATACGACACCACGACAGATCGCCGTGGGGGTACATCGTCAAAACCCGGCAGGGACCGGCGACATGTTGTGGATTTCGTTCTGAAAGAAAGGCGGGCCAGCCCACAGGTTTGTCGACGTCGACGAAGCACGACCTGTCAAGGCTGCATTAGTCGAATTCTTTTCAGGCCACCAGAGAACACCGCATGGGTAGTACCCGAAAGGTGTTCCCCAAGCTTTGCTTTTTCCAAGGAGCTTTCCAAGCCGCTTGAGCAGGGGCAAACAAACACCTATCCAGATGACCGACTGACGACGCACTGGCGATCTTGTTCATGCAGGGTAAAACTTTAGACGAGTGGCCACTGGCTTCCAAGGTTGTGAGCTAGAGAACTACTTTGGTAGAGCGCCACTGATGAACCCCCACGCCAATGCCTGTGGGATGTCAAAGCGCTCGTGGCGAATAGCTAGGAGGTCCTGGAATGGTTGGTTAGTCAGTTTCATTGGCACTTCCTGACGTCGCTCAAAGGTGGGGAGCGTTTTGGGGGGAACGGGGCACAGATTATCTTGAGGATCCGAGAGTGTGAGAAAGAAGAATGGAGGAAAGAGGGAGAAGGACCAGGGCCAGCAGATAATGCCCTTGATCTCAATCAACCACACAAGTCTCGGACTGTTATATCTGTAGTCATAGAACATGCAGCCTACAACTTCATAACATTTGCTCAGACGGGTCCAGAATCGTGGGATTCGATTGTTTGCAGCAGCACCATCATTGACCTCAGACGCTAAATCATCAGCTACATTCCCGGAAGGAGGAGTGGCCGGAACTTTGCAGACATGGTGATGATACGATTCGAGGAAATTTCCCGAGCTGAGAAGACATAGAAGTCTAGACTAGTCCACGAAAGCTGTTTGTGTGTTGAAGAATTGGCAACGAGGACCACCTGAGCACTAGCTGAGTTGCTACGTACCTACGAGCCGTGCTGGGCCGCCCACCGGTAAATGCTTATTTACCCAGGCGTGCTGTATGGCCGAGGCAAGACTTATTCTATTATCTTCTCTTTCATCCGCCTTATACGGGTCAGCTGAAATTCATTTACTATTTGATGAAGCCCAGTGGCGCACGCAGTAAGCAGCCACTACTCTATTCACACCTTGGCTGCAGACAAAAATCCGCAGTTTTCTGTTGCATTCAGCGCAGAAGTAGTCTTGTCGGGGCTGAGATGAGTTCAGCTTGTGATATACTAATTGTCCCTGTCGCCACTGGGCCGATGATGGTGGAAAGGCGTGTCTTCCATCTTGGTACTATTAGGTTGTCGGGTTGTATGGCTTTCAGCTGAAGAAACTCAGACTGGAGCTCAGTTGCGCTTTGCGCCGCTATTAATATAATATACACACAAACCTTCCCACATTCAACCTTTAGCAAAAATGGACTGTCCTTCTACAGAGCGCATTGTGAATTGTTCCAAATCGGACAAATAGCTCGCGGCCGAGAACAGACCGGAATTATTTGAAATGTCGAAATATCAGTCCACAAGCTCTCTTCTCCCTTTCGATTATGCGCTCGATCCTTCCCTCCCTCCAAGTCCCAGACCAGCCAAGCAGAAAGCTTCGCTGCACTTCATCGCGACAAATTGGATCCTGGCCCTTATCTTCCTAGGAGGATCAGTATGCTGTGCGGCCGTCTTCGCGTACACCTGGTGGCTCGGCGACAAGCCCCTGAGGTCCTGTCCAGCCTGGGCCACCAACTGCCACATCGACACCAGGGTTAAGTTCTTCCAAGACCACTCTGCGCAGATCCAGTCCTATGTCACGATTCTTTACAGCACAATCGGATTAGCCATGATGCTGCCTCTGGCCTGCGCCCTGGCCGAAGCCGGCCTGTGGCCCATTCTCCACCAAACGCAGCACGATTTGAGCCACATCGACACGTATCTCTCTGCAAGTCGTGGCTCGCTCGTTTCGATCGCCAAGGCACTGACAGGCGCGCAAGGCCGATGGAGCGTGGTCGTCCTTGCGAGTGTCGCTGTGGCTGTTATCTCAGGTGCACTTGCACCTGCGATGGTTGGGCGTGCCTATGCCAAACACAACACTACAGTCACCTATTTGAGCGACCAGAAGTTTGGGGGCGGCATCGGCCTTGTCTTCAAACAGGTTTACCCCGGCCCTGGTGAGCTTCCCGGTGCTGCTGTGGATGGCGCCGCCCTGTACAGCTCGTGGAGCAATGGACTGGCGGTGGAGCCCCTCCCTGCCTACCGCAATTATATCATCGACAGAGCCAACCTGAACGATGTCGGCACTTTCTCCGCGAGGGCAATCAAGGCCGAGATAATCATCACATGCAGTCCCCGGGCCCTCAACCTGACAACTCCCCCCAAGGGCCTGGATCCAAAGACGCTCGTTCGGGTAGCGACCAATTTCCCCAAGGAAAGCAGCTGGGTTTTGGTCAAAATCCAGCCAAAGTTGGCTACCTGGGTAGACGGCGTGGCTCTCTCCAGCAGCACGCGAAGCGTGGTGACAGTCGTGTTCGCAAGCTTCAACGGCACGATCGAGGGCGGCACAACCACGCAAGCAACAGCAGACATGGGGAAGGCTCTGAAGGGATCCACGTGGAATGGTGTGTCTGCTGTAGCGTGCGAGGTGGATGTCGACCTCCGGGACGACACGATCTCGAATTCGTCGGCGGCGGACCCGGACCCGGACCCGGTCACGACGCTCTCGAGTCTGGATTCCATCGACCCTCCCAACGGCACGGATCCCATTTCCTCGCTGGCTACCTGGTTGGGCGCCGCCACGAGTGTCATGGGTGTCCGCGTTCTCGGTGCGCAGCCCATGTTCTCAAGGGGAAAGCACGGGCTTCCGGTGGCCTGGACGTCGACAGTAAAGGGTCCGAGTGATGCATGGACAGTGGACGACATCAGCAACTTCATCAACGTCAGCGCCGGGGCGATCGCCATGTCTATACCCGGCAAGTTTCCGCCGAGGAAATCATCAATTGGGCTGACGTATACCAATAGTGTGGCGCTGCCATCGCAGACCTTGAGCCTGCAGCTCGACCGGACACAGACGTATCTGCTCCTCGTGCCCGTTGCAAGCGTTGTTGTCGCGATTTTAGTCTTAGTTGCGTTCAATGAGACCGTGTACCGCCGTACTCGAGTCCCGTCCATGCGGCTGGTCACTGTCGGCGAGCTGATCAGGAATGGTCAGACGGCGGATATGAGGGCGGCCATGGAGCTGGACAGTGCCCGGCAGGATCGGGGCTTGCCGTCGAAGCTGGGGACTTTGAAGGTGAAATATGGAATTGATGCTAGCGGAATGACCGGTTTGGGAAATGAGGATTCGATTTCAGAATTTGGACGAAAGAATGGGCAATACTGAGGAAATATGGACATAATGGTCAACGGTGCGGCCAGCAGTAGTTAGAGCCACCGGGCCGGTCACCGGCTCCGCTGTATCGGAACGGGCCTTGCCAAGCTCCGGCCTAGGCCCGACCTCAGCTCTCAACAACAACAACAACAGCAACAACACCAAAGCTCAGAAAGCTGCAACTACGAAATGCGAGCATGAAATTCAGAGTCAAGTCTAGAGAATAAGCTTGTTTGGCATAATTTTCATCCCATCGTCACGTATACTGGAATACCCCATAGCTCCCACTCCACCATGGCCACAGAAACCGGGCCTCAGCCGCCCTATCCCCTCCACCCTTCAGTCCTCCCACGCATAGCTCCAGACTACGCAGCCTTCTACAACGAGCATCTCATCAACCAGCAACAGGTCCATCTGCGCCCCGTCGAGGCCTCCCGCAGCTCAGGCGTCTTGATCCCCGGTGCAGGGCCGCTGTATCCAGTAGCAAAGACAGAGGACTTCTCCCTACCACGAACACAGAGCAGCGGTCCGGAAATCAAGGTCCGGTGCTTCACCCCGGCGGGCAAGAAGCCGGAGAAGGGCTTTCCGTTGCTGGTATACTACCACGGCGGAGGCTGGGTCCTGGGAAACATCGACACCGAGAACGTCATCGCCACGAATCTCTGTGGCCGCGCAAACTGCGTCGTGGTGAACGTCGACTACAGGCAAGCCACACCCACCCACCCTCATGTATCTATCTATCATCACTATTCCGCCCCTGCTAACATCCCTCCCACCCACTCACAAGACTCGCCCCCGAGGACCCCTTCCCCGCCGCCGTCGACGACGCCTGGGAAGCCCTCCTCTGGGCCGCCACGGGGCCCGGCAAGGCCCTCCTCGCCATCGACGCGACCAAGCTCGCCACCGGCGGCTCCTCCGCGGGCGCGAACCTCGCCGCCGTCGTCTGCCAGCGCGCCGCGGACCGGAGTTCCGAGCTCGGGCTGCCGCCCTTCGCCGCGCTGCTGCTCTCCGTGCCCGTGGCGGACAACACCGCCTCGCCGGCGACGAAGGCGTCGTGGCGCGAGAACGAGCTCGTACCCGCGCTGCCGGCCGCGAAGATGCTGTGGTACCGCCGGCACTACCTGCCGCACGAGAAGGACTGGGCGCATCCCGAGGCGAGCCCGTTGTTGTGGGCCGGGGACTGGGCGCGGTTGCCGCCGGCGGAGGTCGTGCTGGGGGAGCTGGATGTGTTGAGGACCGAGGGCGAGGAGTTTGCAGCGAGGCTGGTGAAGGCGGGGAGGACGAGTACGCGGGTCACGGTGATGAAGGGGCAGCCTCACCCGTTTATTGCTATGGATGGGGTTTTGGACTGTGGCAAGCTGGCTATTACGTTGTTTGTCGAGAGGCTTTTAACAGCGTTTTACGTCGAGAACTGAGCCTCGAGAGGAAGTCGTTGGACTTTCTGTTGCAATACCTGCTACACCAGATTATTCACAGCTTGAATAAAATTGTCGGGCTGGAGACGAGTCATTAAGTGTGTATGGTGCTTTGGTCAACACGGTTGACTTTGATATCACAACTGGGACGACGGCACCGCTGTAAGTCTATATAAAGGCCTAGGTTCAATATCCGAGTCAGTACTCCGTACAAAAGCTCTGATGGTCGGCGTCAATTCTATCGCTCCTGGGAGTAATATCAAAGGTAAGAAGATTTGGGTTCAATTTCCAGCTTTTTGTGCGTTTCTTCCCATCGCTTGTATGATGTCGTGTTTTGCCTTAGCGGAATTTCCAGTGAATGCAAGGCTTAGTGGCGCAGCTGCTTCGAAGGAACATACTCCTTACATCTTTGGTGAATGTTGTGGTTCATCTTGCCATTCTATTTCCCGCTTTGGCCTCCCGATCCCCGACGTTTCTCTCTTCCCAGACTTGCACATGGATGTAATGCCGTGTCTGGGATCAAGGGGAGGCATTTGGTCCTTTCGTAGTCCGTGATGATATGTGATCGTCTTACAGTGTGTCTGTCCAATCGGCAAGCAGGAGGCTGACGGTCACGAGGAACCTCCTTCCCTCCTCCTGCTTGAATAGGCGGCAAGTCACCGCAGTTTTTATGTTCAATCCTGGTTTCTTCGGTTTTGTGGCAATTCAAGACCTCAAAAGTACGTCTCTACCAAGTCCCGCCGCAGGCGGTCTTTGTGAGCCTGGGGGCAACTGCCTGGTTATCAAGGAGAAACTTCACCTGGCTTCCATTTTGTGGGCGGCGCTAAACCGCTTTCGAACTTGAATACAGCTTCAATAACGAAGCCGCCCCCCGCACATTCGAGGTCAGCCAAGCAAAGCCATTGCCACACAACCAACCGAAAGAACCTTTGGACCCTGACTTGTTCCAGACCCAAATTATGTTTGCTGGACTCGAGCTCGGCACGCTGAAGTCCGGCACATAGATGGACCGCCCTCCCGTAGCTCTCACGGCTCACCAACCAAAGGCACTGTCCATCCCCGACGGCGATGGCAAGGTGCTTTGTGTAATGGTTCTTTCTGCTCCTGCATTCACCTTGCTATTTGGGTCGCTATTCAGGCCTCTGAATAGACTAAGTCGGGCGTCTCAACCGCCGCGAGGCGGCAGCTGCTCAATGGACCGTTCGCCGACCTCGACAAAAGAATCTTGTGATGAGAGCAGAATCTTACGCATGGACTCGATGAAGATCGCCGGAAGAGAATGGAAATGCTGGGATTGAGGGCTTGAGCAGGGTCTAAGTTTGGCAGTTGACACAGGCAGGGTTCCTATTCAGCCAGCTGATGGATGCTATTGACTGTATTGACTCTAGTGAGTTCATTGTCCTGGACCTGAATAGACCACGCACACACACATACGCACAACCACCCACATCAATGCCCTCAATAGTCTCAATAGCATCAATAGCGAGGACGCACTTTGGGTATAAGATCCTCGGGATGGCACCATACTTACCGTCTCTGATTCCTCCTCCTCCCTCACTCACCAAGAGGTCAATCACCACCCCCCGATCCACCACCCTCCCTGAAGATCACAAAGTGTCCACCATAACACGATCACCACTCCTTTTCAACACACAATCTTCCAACACTCTTTTACAGAAGATACAACCTCTCACCGCTCACTGCTGAGCAAGCAACCATGAGATTCATCACCGTATTCTTCGCGGCGCTGTCCGCGTCGTCCGCCGCCGCCGCGGTCGCCCTTTCCGCCGAGAAGCGTGACGCCGACGCGCTATGTCTCTTCCACGGCCAAGGCTGCTGGAAGCGTGGTGCTGACGCCGCCGCCGCCCCGGAACCCCTTCTCGCCGTCCGCGAGCCCGAAGCCGAGGCTGAGGCTGAGGCCGACCCTTTGTGTCTCTTCCACGGCCAGGGCTGCTGGAAGGAGAAGCGCGACGCCGCCCCGGAGCCCGTAGCCGACCCCCTCTGCCTCTTCCACGGCCAAGGCTGCTGGAAGCGCGACGCCGAGAAGCGCGACGCCGATGCTCTGTGCCTGTTCCACGGCCAGGGCTGCTGGAAGCGTGACGCCGCCCCCGAGGCTGCCCCCGAAGCCGACCCCCTCTGCCTGTTCCACGGTCAAGGATGCTGGAAGCGCGAGGCCGAGGAGAAGCGCACCGCCGACCCGCTCTGCTTGTTCCACGGCCAAGGATGCTGGAAGCGCGAGGCTGCCGCCGAGGCTGCCCCCGAAGCCGACCCCCTCTGCCTCTTCCACGGCCAGGGCTGTTGGAAGCGTGAGGCCGAGGCCACCCCGGAAGCTGATCCCCTCTGCCTCTTCCACGGCCAAGGCTGCTGGAAGGCCAAGCGCGACGCCCTGCCCGAAGCCGCGCCCGCCGCCGACCCGGAAGCCGACCCTCTCTGCCTCTTCCACGGCCAAGGCTGCTGGAAGCGCGAGGCCGCCCCCGCCGCCGCGCCCGAGCCCACCCCGGAGGCGCTCTGCCTCTTCCACGGCCAGGGCTGCTGGAAGGTCAAGCGCGCGGTGTACGCCTTCTCCAACGCCCTCCGCTCCCTCGCCGGCGCGCCCCAGACCCGCAGCGCCGAGGCCTCCAACAACATCGGCGGCGCCGCCTACAACGCCAAGCGCGCGACCAACGAGATCGCCCAGCTGCTCGCCGGCCGCACCGCCGACCCCGTCAAGTTCCTCGACAGCCTGCAGCTCGTGGCCCGCCTCGGCGCCGACTCCAGCATCGTCACCGAGTCCGACAAGGTCAAGCGCGACGCTGACGCCGGCATCACCGAGGTCGACCGCCGCCTGTGCCTCTTCCACGGCCAGGGCTGCTGGAAGCGCGGACCCGTCGAGTCGGGCCTTGCCGGCTCCCCGGCCGACAAGCGCGAGTGCAACGCGCCCGGCGCCGCCTGCGACATCGCCCGCCGTGCCGCTGAGGCGCTTGTTGGTGAGATCGAGTCGTTCACCGCGCCCGAGAAGCGCAGCGAAGTGCTTGAGGCGCGCCTGTGCCTGTTCCACGGCCAGGGCTGCTGGAAGCGCGACACCGTTGAGGACCTCGTCACCCGCTGCAACGCGCCCGGTGGTGCTTGCGACAATGCCGCCCGTGACCTCAAGGTCATGCACACCGCGGCGCGGGCCCTGCTCGAGTACGTCAACGAGGCCTAAAGGGTTGTACGCTGGGACTCTTCAACGGCATCATCAAGACCACATACTTTTCACTTCCAAAAATCAATGAACGACGACATGCCCCCGGATTCATCAAGCGCAAGAGAGCCAGCAAACCCTACGACTTCGTCCAAGCTCACCAAGAACACAATGCATCAAAAACGTACTCTTCGTTTTCCAGAGCGCGCACGCAGTGTTCCCCTTTCCCAGAATGGGGCGAGATTGTCGGCAAGGATTACCTACATGAGGGCGCTGCTTGAGGGACCTTGTTTCAAAACATACCAGTTAGCACGTGGACATTCAACAAAGACAACAACACATAGGGCGATGGGGTGCTGGGCCACACGGGAGGGGGCATGCCGAATGAACATTACTTACCGCGCATTTACAAGGGACGGCGTCGTGGGCTGGTGTCTTAAGAAAGTAGGACCCCACGCTGTTCCTTATTCTATATATGGCCGCTCAGTAGAGCCGTCAGCAGCTAGTTAATACCCACCAGATATGAGCTGCAGTCTGATTCCACTTTGTGATGTGGTGATGTCCAAATTCGACGCGTCGTTCGTTTCCCGTGATATTCTGACCTGAGTTGATCTTTCTTCCTGTGGTGGATGCATCGCACTTGACTAACGCATAGCCGGACTATGCTGCCGAATATACAAGAAGTCTGTAGACTATCATGAAAGGCTAGATTGTACGGGATATATCGTCGGTGGTTTAGCGGAAACAGGAGTAGGACTCACTCACCATAAAGGTCACAGTCAGGACACAACTGGTCTAAAAGCACGTCAATTTTGCCATGGTACATACAATTAACTCAGCGTAGCTTTTCATGTCCTCTCTGTTCATCTGCCAGTGTTTCCACGCCTCAATATGGATGCCTCCCATTCGCCATGTCAACCGAACCACCACTCGAGACGATATGAAGGAAATCTGCTATACGGCATTGTCTAACATGCCGCAATCTCAACCTAATTAAGCGCCAACATGATGGCCAGGTTTCGTTGTTTTTCCCGCACCCCTCCGCCCTCAAATCATCATAGGCGAATCCATGACCAAGCGACCCTGGGGGAGAAAGACAGGAGCCCCAGCGTCGAAATGCCTTTTCGCCGTCTCAGTCAGTAGACCAGGTCGGAAATCAACCGCAGAAGCGTTGAGCTTGGGAGTGCTAGGCGTCTTCGCCAAGATTGATGGCACAAAAGGCGCAGCCTTGACAGCATCAATGGGAAGAGGAGAACGTCGCACCTCTTCGACGCCAGGACTTGGAGGCACGAAAGGAGCCGCCATGGCGCCCATATTGTGGTGGAAGATAGTCGGTAGAATAGGGTTCTCTACATCACATGCCTGTCGAGGCTGAGATTTTGGGTTGATCGCTGCAGGTTGCGCCTAGAAGCCTGAGTAGCCGGTTGGCTGGGGGGCGAAGCCATTAGGCGCGCCAAAGGCCGCTGGCGAGGCGCGTCCAGCTGCGGGGCCTCCTGTGATCATCAGACGGTTGCCCAAGATAGGGGTGTTGTCTTCGACCTTCTCCTGTTCCTTCTCCTTGAGCTTACGAGCCTCATTGTCGGCCTTCAGTGTGGCAAGCTCCTTGGTTTGTTGGCACAGCATGTTGATCATGTACGGCATGCTGAAGTCGGTCAAACCGTTGCGCCAGGAGAGCTCAAGTACAAGATCGGGGCGAAGCAGGTCGTAGCAGGCGTACAGCATGCCAACATAGCATTCGCGGTTGCCAACGTCGACGAACTATTGTGAGATGATCAGCAAAGATGTCTTGAAACGAGGGAAGTGGCAGACTTACGTATCGGATCAAATCCTCCACGACCTCGGTCTTGGCAGACAAGGCAGCGGTCTCAATGGCATCCTTCCACAACTTGTCCTGCTTCGACAGGGCGATGGACTTCTCCCAGCGCTTGTTCTTGCGGTAGATACTGGCGGCAATCTGGCGGAAGAAGACCAGCTCGTGCTTCTCCAGACGAGAGGCGAGATCCACGGCATCGTAGTTGTCGTAGTTCTCGACAGAGTCGCGAAGGGTCTTGTAGTCCTCCTCCTCGATGAGCAGGTCGTTGATGGCGTCGTTAACAGTACGCTTGTTTTGCGACTGCACGTTCAGCAAGAATGGCTTGATGAGTGGCAGGTTGTCGGACTTCTGGAAGAGGCGGACAACACGGTTGACGTCAATACGGGGAGCGAGAGCCTGCAACAGGTCGGTCAACAACGAGGGGTGCTGTTCCAAGTAGAAGTTGATGGCCTTGTAGTAAATCTCCAAGTTGGCGACCTTGACAGCCATCTCCTTGAACTGAGTGTGCTCCCAAGAATTCTCGGGACGCTCGATAACGGCAAGCGCAGCGTTGTCAAATTCGTCGTAGTGGTAGTAACAGAACACAAGCTCAGGCCACAGGTTGGCCTCCTCACACGCACGAATCATCTTTGGCATGTTCATGCGGCTCCAGAAAAGCTTGAGGTGCTCCATGAGGCGATCAGGGTGGTACTTGGACAGTGCAATTCCAAGCTCAGTGAACATGCCCATGTGTGCGCGCTCCAGGCCGAGACCCTGCTCCAGAAGGTTGATCAGCTCGTCGAAGTAGCCGTTGTACTCGTACTGCTTGACCAGAGCCTGCAGCTCCTCAGCGTCGACTATCAGGTTCAGACCACAGATCTGAGCGAGACGGAACTCCTTCTTCGCCACACAAGCACCGTGTACCTGCTTCCAAACCCGGATATTGTTGGCCTTGCGGGCACACTCAACAGCCGCTTGGTAGTCCTCGAGATGAACAAGAGTGGTGGCAAGCTTGGCCCAGTTCGAGATGCTGGAGTAGAAGATCTTGGCAGCTTGGAAGAGACCCTCCTCATAAGTCTTGTCTCCGGACTCCTCAATGTTGGCAACATTAGTACCGCGCAAGAAATCTTCCAGTTCACCAAGCTGATCAAGTCGAGCAAAGCAGAAGGCGAGAGCCGTGTCGATCTCGGGTTCTCGGAGAGTCTTGCGTGCCATGCGGAGGTACTTGACGAGCTCCTCGTTTTTGCCAGCACGCACGGCGGTCTCGATGACTTCCGAGTAGTTCTTGGGATCATCGGCCTTGATGTAGGACTCGATCGAGTCACTAACTCGAAGTCCGTCAAGCTGGGCCTTGGCAACCTTGGACCAGACTTCGGGAAGGTCGACATCCTCAGCGTAGGCCTGGGCGCGGTCGATACTAACAACGTGCTCAACGAGAACGTTAACAGCGTTGGCCTTGTCGCCAATCTTCTTGAAGATCTCGAATGCCTCCTCGTACAAGCCGACATCAATGCATGCCTTCGAGATGTCCTCGGCATCGAAAGCATCCAGACGGTGGATGTAATCCATGACACGTGCCTTGTCTGCCTTGGCGGCGGTGAACATCAACAGATTCTGCAGGTTCTGGTTGTCACTGAACGGACTTGGCTCCAGGACGATCTTCTCCAGAAGCTCAATAAGCTCGGCAGGGAGATCGGCTTTCAAGAAGCAAGCAACGGCCTGAGACACCTTGGCTGGGTCAGTGGACTCGGGAACAGCCGTGGAGATGACCTGATCGATGACGGAACGACGGTGAAGATTGTTTTCGCTGAGGACAAAGGTCCAGAGCTCCTCGTCTGCCCGTTCAAGCAAGTAACGTGCCTGGGCGCGGTACATGGCGTTCTCGTTGGTGATGTTGACCAGCTCCAGATCATTCTGGCCCTTGCTGTAGGCGATGTATGCAAGGTTGGGATCGCGCTTCTCGCAGTATTTGCCGACTACCAGTGTATCGTACTGATCGTTTTCCTTGAGGAACTTCTCAGGGTTGTTGTTGGAATCGATGTAGATCTTGGCCAGAGCATTGTAAACTGCCTGCTGCTGGTTGCCGGAAGCCAGAGTTGCCTCCAAGAAGGGCAGCAGAAGCTTCAAGCGGTTGCGCGACTCGACTTCAGCTACGAGCTCGTCGATTGGCACTGAAGCCGCGTTGACACTCGCGAGAAGTTGCTTGATGATTGTCTCTTCGCAGTCGACGTCGATCAGGCCACCGATCACAGCCGGAGTCCGTGCCGGGTTAACACGTTGAACATACGTCTCAATAGATCCGAACTGCTGGTTCTGGTACAAGTACAGAACAAGGTCGTGAACAAAGTTGTGACGGTCGCAGACGATAATAAGGGGCATCAACTCTTGAAGACGAGCCTCCTTCAGGAAGTTCTTGACCTTCTCTGGGTTGTAGTAGTTGCTGTCACGGCAGATGCGCTCAACCTCGTTGAATTGGCCGATCTTGGTCGCAGCCTCGATGTACTTGAAGTGCACATCCGGGTTCTCTGAGAGATTGACAATGCTGCCCAGGTAATAGAAGAGACCCTCAGCAGTCTTGTACTTTTCAAAGAGATCAATCAGACGTTCAGGGCCGAGGAGATCAGAGTACTTGGTGGCAATCTGAATGACGGACTGCAGGTTGGCGCGGATGTTGTGCTTCAACATGGCATCGAGGCATTCCAGGGATTGTTCGACGGAGAGCTTTCCAAAGTAGTTGACCAACCAATCTGGGTTGAAGTTTGGCGACGTGGAGATGTTGACGACGACTCGCTTGACGGCTTCCGGGTCCTCGTAGAGCTCCAGAGCCTTTTGCACCAAGCCAGCCTGTTCACATAGGGTCGCGATGCGAGTCTTGTCGAAGTGCGAGAACATGTCGTTGCCCAGAATGGCGTCCGCAACCTGAGGAGCCTGCATCAGGTTCATCTCCAATAGACGCGTCTGGAGTTGACCCTGCTCGGGCTTGTTGTCTTTGAGAGCATCGAGCAGGAAAGCGGTCGCTTGTTGGATCATGCCCTGCGACTGGAACACGTCCACCACACGCGCAATGTCGACCAAGGAGCCCTCAGGCTGGTTGACCAGCGCAGTGGCAAACTCGGCGCCCTTCTCAGGGTTGCTCCGAACAATGTGCTGCAGCAGACTGACCCAGTCGGGCTGGTAGCCCGTCCTCTGTACGTATGGCAGAATCTTGTCAAACTGGCCAGTCTCGGCAAGACCGGCCACGACCTTGTGGGATACATTGGCCTTCAGATACACACTCAGTGCCATGTTGAGGTCATGAGGTCGGATCAGATCGCCAAGCTGCTCTGAACAGTCAAGCTTGCCCTCGCCCAGCCACTTCTCGAGCAGTTGCTTCCTGTTTTGAGCAAGGACTGGCTGGGCAAGCTCCAAACTCTCGTGCTGGTTCAGGCTTCCCTTGTCTAGCAGCATCCCAAAGTACTGCAGAATGTACGACATCTGACCAGGCTGAGCGGGAATTCGCTTGAACTTCTCAATTGTGGCGGGAGTTCGCAGGAAGCCTCGCGGCGAACCTGCAGCGACCTTGGCAGCATTTTGGTAGTCTCCGGCGTTGAAGAGCTGTTCGAACTGCTGGGCGTACAGGTTGTCCGCACCAGGCAGGCCAGCGCGAGACGCCATTTTGATTGCCATGTCGGTGTTCGCAGGATTCTGAAGAAGGTACCCAATGATGGTGGCGTCATCCACGGAGACAAAGAGGACCTGACCCTTGCGGTTGATACCCACGATGCCAGAGGACTCGTTGTCGGCACAGGATGTGAAGATGGTCTCGCTTGAAATCCTGTTCATGAAGATGCACTGGCCAGTTTCTAGGTCATATAGGTGGATGAAGCCATACTTCGTCACAAGGTATATGACACCGTACTTTTGAGAGACTTGCATGGCGACAGGGAAATCATTGACGGCCTCCGGCGGAAAGAAGACATCCACGGCCTTCTTGGGGAAGACAGGGTTGCCTTCAGCATGGTCGACCTCGACAATGTGAAGCTTGGCGCCAGTGGCGGTTCGCACTGAGAAGGTGAAGAGCTTTGTGTCTGCTGCGGCACCCTCCAGGCGAAGTGTGCCGAAAGAAGCAGCGTGACCCTCGATGGCCTGGCTGATACCCCGGTCCCGCGAGTAAAGCTGCATCTGGCCGACAACGCGACCTTGGTCCTGCTTGATTCCCACAACCACCAGCCACTTCCCATCGCTGTTAACGCGGTAGTTAATGATTTGACATGCCTGTGATTGTGTTAACATGTTGCCACTATTACCAGGCAGTACCACACATATACTCACGGTGAGGTTGGCGTGGCGGTCGGTAATCTTGACTGGGGTCAACTGGTTCTCGTCGAAGACATTCCAGTGGTACACAGAGGCGTCTGTGACAAGGCCCAGGGAGTCCTCGCTGATCCACTTCCAGAAGACGACATCCTCATTCATGGTCGCCGACTTGAGCTTCTTCTTGTTATCCAGGTCGAAGATCTGAACTGTCCTCTGCTGAGCCTTGAGGGCGATGATGTTGAGGTGCCAGTGCATGATAGCACTATCGGCCTTGATCGGCCGCCGGGTGACATTGTTATTGTTCTTCAGGTCGATGATGACGACCTCGGGAGATGCAGTCTCGCTCTTCTTCTCGCGTATGCAGATGTAGTGATCGGACTCGAGAGTCTAGACGGTGGAGAAACGGTTGGATTAGCACATGCTATTGTGGGATATCTTCTGGGGAGGAGCGAAGCGAGGGAACAGGGCGAAACAGGGCTTACACAGGAGTTGAAACCGATTGCAGAGGTATCGACACCAGTGCTCGTGAGCTGAAGCACCTCTGTGAACTTGATTGGTAGAGGCGCCATCTTGACATGCGCCAGCTCGCGCGATGCGAAACCGTGTCCAGGACCAGCTCAGGGGAAGTGATTACTTGTCGCAAGTCGCGATTGCGGCGAAACGAATATCGGGTTGCCAGAAGGAAGGGCGAGATGGAACACGGAGGATCTAAGCTCGTCTTCGCGATGCCGAAGGAAAGGTGGGTATTGGGAGGCGCGCGTGAAAGCAGGAGCAGGCAGTAGGTGTTTGTCTACCGGATGCCTAGCTCGGGTTGCTGCTTTAGGTGTGTAATAAAGACAGACAGAAGTCAGGTGAAGGGCGAGAGCGCAAAACAAGAAGGCAAGCGGTGTTGTTCAAGTCCTTGATAGGTGATTGCCCCTTCCCATTTGATACAGAAATCAACGGCAGCTCGTTTGGGGGAGTCGGGAGAGTTGGGAGTTGTGCCTGACGTGGTGATGGTGTCTCGACAGCAACCGCTGGCATCCGCTACCTGTTCCCAAACAGGTCGGGACCCCTGGACCCTAACCCCAATTGTCACTGATGCGGCTGGGGTTCAGGGGGTGCACGGACCTGGACTTGGAACCCTGCCCCACTTTCATTCCGCCTTGCAACCTTAAAAAAAGTTGCTGGCAAATTTGAGATTCCCTCTTTCTTCATTTCGCAACCTTCAACAACCACAAGCAGCAAACATCACCAACAAATGTAAGTTTTGCCTCTTCCTTTGTAATTCTATTGAACCCCTCCTTGAAAGATGATATCAAAAGCATGTATTACCTGAGTCTCAGTATGCTGTAAAAAATTATCACCAAGATCTCTGACAACAAACACCAATCTTCCACCATTGTTGCACCTCTTCAAAGGCTTCAATTCGCTGACAATGACAGTTTGCTTTTACAGGTAACCAGCTAGCCAGAGCCATGTCCTCGACCATCCCCAAACCTCCTAGCGGTCACTTCAACCTGCTCTATTTCGCGAGCGCGAGCACCTTCACTGGCAAAGAGTTCGACGCCTTGCCCGCCCCACTCCCCGTGCGCAAGCTGTTCGCGACGCTGGAGGAGCGATACGCAGGCATCAGGTCCAAGGTCCTCGAGTCATGCCTGGTAACCGTCAATCTGAACTACGTCGACGTCCCTGAGGATAGCAATGAGGGCGACGCCGACGAGCCGATGATCAACGAGGGTGATGAAGTCGCCATCATCCCGCCTGTCAGCTCGGGGTGAGACAGCAGACGCTTGGGACAAAATATCACCTGAACAATGCGGAAGCTTTGCTCAAGTCTCGAGCAAAGGCCGGCGCTCTGAGGCAGGACTGTCAATCCTGCTGTCCCTTGACCAGAAGCTGAAGCGCGTCATTCGCGACCGCCAGTCCCCTGTCCAAACCTTCCACCATCCAGGTTCCTGCTGCTTGTGATACCTGCGCAATCTCTTGACGAGCCATATCAAGAGCGCCACCACCAGCGCCAAGACAATCGTCGATACAATAGACACGATGGAAGTCAGGCTGGTGATGGTCGAGACCTGGCATCCTAGTGGTCGTGTTCGAACTTCCCAGCGCTCAGCCCAGTGCGGACAAACTTGCACGTCAAATGCTGGGGCCAGTGCGGGGATAGTGTAGTTGTTTGGTACACAAGACCAAGACTGCAATGCATTGCATGTCAGCGAGCTTGTGTGATGTTGCTTGAGATTACTGTTATAAATATGGATAACTCACAAATGGGCACCAACTGCAGCCACTTTCATCCAGGCAAATTTTGCAGTCTTGATGTTTCCAACAACGAAGAAAATTGGGGTCCCCGCGATTTGGAGACCTCATGTTTGTGACAGTGCTAGATAGAACAAACCATGTAAAGAAGATATCAATTGGAATCGATCCCGACCACGCAGTCTCTTTCAAATATGGCAGTCCACGTTGTGGAGGATGTCCAAGGTTGAACGTGTAGAAACCAGGTGGGTTGGTTGGGGGGAAACACAACCCGAGGACTCAGCGGCACTATTTCAGCTCTTCTCGAGCGAATCGCGCTATCGCCCAAGAGTTGAGTAAGGCAGCTTACAACAATCTTGGCAGCAAGTAACATGCCACACAGAACAAGCAAACATTGCACAGACTTAGTAGATGTTGAAGTTGCTGTGCATTCTCGGAGCAGACCAGCTCTCTAAAAATGGGTAATTCTCACCAGTGTACCGACTTTTGGTATCCCCTTCACACCCAGATGCCCAACGCTACCTAAGTAGATCAAGTCTCCGGCATGCTCGCTTTAGCGTTACAGCGGTGATCCTCACGCCTTGACCAAATTCCTCGCCTTCCTCCTCTCCTCCTCAGTAAGCACCCATTCCATCCCCTCGTCCTCCCCAGCCGCCACAATCTCATCCCACTCGTCCTCCTCCATATTCGCCACCATCAAGACCTGCGCGGCCTTTGCAAACAGCTCGCGCACGCCGTAATTCCCGCCCTTGGACACGACGTTAATAATAGCGCTAAAGTCCCTCTCCATACGAATAACCCCAAACGCGTTCGCCCGCCCCAGGTACTTCCACGCGCGGTCGAGCAGCACGCGTGCGAGATACCGCGCCGTGGTATCGAGAAGCGTGGCGTAGGTTTTCGGCGTCATGAGGCGCGCGATGGGCTTCATCAGCGCGTCCCAGCCGTGCTCGAAGCGGCGGCCCACGGCGTCGAGCAGCTCGTCGTCGTCGAGGTCCTCGGCCGCCGCGATGTCGGCGAGCTCGTCTTCCGTGAGCGTGTAGTCGACGTCGCGGAAGGTCTCGGCGAGGACGGGGCGCAGGCGCAGGCGCACGACTTGGTTGGCGAGGACTTGGAGGCCTTCGTTGAGGAGCTCGGTGGTTTTGGAGGTGAAGGTGGTGAGGAGGGCGGTGAGGGCGTTGGCGACGAAGGTGGTGTCGTGCTCGAAGGGGAAGGAGTCTTTGAGCGCCAGGGCGGGCCCGGAGCCGTTGGCGCGGTCTGGGGAGGCGCCGAGGAAGGTGTGTATGATTCGGTCCAGGTACTCGTTGGACATGTCGAGACTGTTAATTAGGATAATGAAGGCGATGATTTTGTCCTCTGGCGGAAAGCCTCCTTGCACGACTGGTTTCGGGTAAGACTCGTCTCGCATCTTTCTCTGGACCATGCCAACGAAATCAGAGCCCAACACCCTGCCAATGGTTGGAAGGACAGAAGCGACCGCGTCTCTTTGCGAGGTCGAGAGTGTCTTCTGTATCACTGCGTTGACGATATACATCACATCGTCCACCGCAGATATTATGTACGGCGGCTCACTCTGCAGATGTTTGTGTGGGTTGAGGGAAAGTCCGGTAGGCATTTCTTCGAGCTGGAATGCCTTCTCTACCGAACGTCGGAAGAAAAAAGTGCTCATGACGTTGTAAGGATTCGTGAGTTTTCCTGAAATCTTACGACTCAAGTTGGATTTGATGAGCACTTCAGGTGTAACGAGTGGTGCGTCTTTTGAAGCCTCGGGATCCTGTAAAATGGCTGTCAGTACGCGTTGTGGCCGTCGCGTGCATGGCCTAGCTCACCTTGCATTTCCCAGCAATAAAGCGCGAGAAGAGAGACCATCTTCCCAGCATGACTGCAATTTCATTGAGAAGTGCATCCACCTCTTTCATGTTCACACCTTCGTCCTCGCTGTTTCTGGGATCGTTGGTCCCGCCTCCCTGAGCCGGAGAGTTGACTCTCGGTGTGCCGCCCATACCCTTCTGCTGGGACAAGAAGCTCTGCACGAGGAACGAGAATGGATAGCTTTTGACATCTGTCAGCTTCCTGTCCACTGTTCGCTCGTCGCTCCAAGAATCGAGTATAATGCCGCCTTGAACGTCTGCTTCCATTTGTAGCCTTTCGATGACCTTGACCATCTTCCCAGATCCGTAGTGCCTCTCGACAAGGCCACCATGGCTCTCCACGATCTGAGCGATATGCTCGAACAGTTTTGTGAGGGCATTGGCGTAGAAGAACCCGTCCTGCTTGCCGTGGCCACCAGTGCCCTCCTTGAGCGTCTGTCTGGCGGTACCTGCCACTCCCTGGCAAACGTAGCGACCGTACACGTCCAGTCCCACATCCCCTCTTCCTATCAAGGGAAAGAGTTTGAAGAACCTCGTGACCTTGGCGCCGTCGCCCTCCTTTGCAGCTTTCTCAAACTCTCTCAGGAACAGCCCACACAGACTCTCTCTAGCATTTTCAAGTGTAACCCACGGCGCATCCGGTATTTCCACCGTCGGCACCATGGCCGCAGCAAAGCCTCCTCGTATGATCTCCTCAGGCACCCTGCTCGCGCGCGCAATATACCCGGCGGCAGCCTCCCAGTCCTGGGGCGCGCCCATGCTCCACACCACACCGCCTACGCACGCCTTCAGCTCGGCGACCTGCTCGACCACCCGCAGCGTCTCCTCGACGCGCTTCTTCTCCAAGTCCAGCTCGCGCACGCGGCCCGACAGCCGGCCGGCCGTGTGCGCCGCGCTGGACAGCATGTTGTTGCTGATGGAGCGGGTGGCGATGACCTGGGTGCCCAGCCCCGCGCGCAGATTGTCGAGCCGGCCGAGGTCGCGGCCGAGATCGGTCTGTGCGGCGAGGCTGGCCTGGAGGCGGCGCACGAGGTCGGCCTCGCGTGTGTGAAGGGAGGAGAGGGCGGCGCGGACTTCGGCGGGGGTGGTGGCATCGCGGATGGAGCTTGTGGTCGGGGGGAGCGGGGAGGTGTTGTTGTGGTTTCTTCTGCTGCTGTTGCCGTTCGTGATGGCGCTCTGGGAGGGTGTCATGTTGGACGGGGAAGAGCTGGCGTTCTTGGTGTTGATGGTGAGCGTGTTCGTGGCCGAACGAGCTCGGCCCGTCGTGGACGTTGTAGACACGCCATTTGCGAAGGCAGACATCGATGTGGCCGGGCCGTGGGGTGTCGCATGCCTGCTTGCGTAGAGAGGTTCAAAGATTGGCTATTGGCGCCATCAGCTGTCAAAATGGTCGTCAGTTGCTGGTGATGGAGACTCGGAAAGGGAGGATGCCCAGGTCTCGAAAGGTACGGTGACATGGAGGTATACTGTACTGTACCTAGTACCTGGCCTGGGATCCGACAGGGGACTACCTAGGTACCTAGGTATCTAGGTACTTAGGTAGGTGCAGTACAAAGAAGACCCGTCACCCGTCGTCTTCTATACTGCGCGGGCAAGTGGCAGGAAATCGCCTTGCCATAATCTTTGTTATATGCCCAGGCAATTTGAAGAAATTATCACTGATAGTAATTTTCTCTTCCCGAAGTTTCTCACTCAGGGGCCGTATCCTCATTGAACAGGTCACTTCTATGCTACTTTTACATCCTACAAGACCGCTTCTCACTGTACAAATAGAACGGTACGCAAGCGGGCAACACTTCTTGGACCACCGATTGACTATACCTCTGTTTTTGTCTAATTTTGTTATTGTGTCTACACTCAATGACACAAGCGCCATGCTAACCAATGTACACTTTTGCTCTCTGCCTGCGGCGAACAGGTCGAGTTCAATACAGCCTTATACAGCCTGGCTATACCCACCACCCAGTCTCTTGCGCCCGTAGTACCACCATTTACGCCCCTCGTCCGCCCAGAACACAGCACTGCAAAGCATGACCAGCGCAAGCAGATCATAGAACCCTAGCGCCTCCGTCTGGAAAACCTCCTGCAGCCACGGGAAGTAAATCACCAGCAGCTGGCCCGCCAGACTCAGCGACACCGCCCAGTTGAACAGGGTATTCGCAAACAAGCCGACCTCGCCGCGCAGGATGGACTTGGACTCGGAGCGGCAGCTCAGCGCGTTGAACATGTCGAAGAGCACGAAGCACGTGAAGGTCATGGTGGTGTCGCGGCGCGTGACTTGGCCGCCGTCGGCCATCTCGTGCGTGTAGACGAGCATCGTGCCGAGCATGATGATGAAGGCGGATTGGCAGACGCGCTGGATGACGGCGCGGGTGAGCACGGGGGCGCCGCGGCGGCGGGGTGGGCGTTTCATCACGTCTGGATCGACGCGTTCAACACCGAGGGACTGAGCAGGTGGGCCGTCCATGATGATGTCTGTGATGTTGGTTAGCGCTATTTCTGGGTGATCGCTGAGTGTTTTTGGCAAGGACTCACTTATCCAGAGGATCTGCATGGGGTTCAAAGGTGACTTGAACCCCAGGACAGTGCAGAGCAGAACCAACGATAGGCCGGCTGCGCTTGTGCTCAACTGGAATGTCAAGAAGTTCTGGATGTTGTTGAAAATGCCCTTGCCCTCCTCAATCGCATGCAATATGGTGGAGAAGTCATCGTCTGTCAGGATCATGTCTGCGGCCTCCTTGGCTACGTCGGTTCCATTCCTTCCCATGGCGATGCCAATGTCTGCTCTCTTCAATGCTGGAGCATCGTTGACTCCATCTCCGGTCATGGCAACGATGTCTCCGCGTGACTGTAGCGCACGGATGATTTTCATCTTGTGATCGGGGTTGGTCCGCGCGAAAATGGTGGTGTGCTGTATGGCAAGCGCAAGGTCTTCTTCTGACAATTCATCCACGTCTCTGCCAGTCAAAACTGGCCTCACCGAGACTTGGCCGGGTCCATGCTCTCGAGGCGTTGCAATTTCCATGCCGAGCTGTTTGCCAATCGCCACCGCTGTAGTCTCCGCATCGCCAGTGATCATGATGACCTTCACGCCACCGCGCATGAGCTTCCTAATTGCGCGTCCAACACCGGCTCGCGGAGGGTCGCTCATACCAACGATGCCGGCAAATGTGAGGCCTCTGTAAACTTCTTCATAGTCTGCCTTCCCCTTGCCAGGCCTGTTGACTGGGCCACTCGCAAATGCAATCACCCGCAGTCCCTTGACGGCCATGCTTTCCACTGCTTGGGTGATTTCTTCTCTTCGAGACGTATCAAGAGCGAATTCTCGGCCATGCTTCGTAACGTAGCTATCGCATGATTCGAGAACTCGGTCTAGAGAGCCCTTCATATAGGCAAACTCCTTCTCATTCTTATCGGATCCGATGGTCACACCCATCCACTTCCTCTCGGAGCTGAAAGGTGTCTCAGATGTCCGAGGTCCGATCGATGAACGCACATCATGTTCGCGAAACCTGTCCAAAAGGTCAAGCATAGCAACATCTGTGGGTTGTCCGACCCAGCGTGAGTATTCATAAGCCTCGTCACGGCCCAGAGTCGAGGAGAGCACGGCCTTAGCAGCAGCACCATTTTCTGTATAACGTCGAGCCAAACGAGCGTCATTGGCAATGTTACCGATACGCAGAATGCGCAGTGTCGCCGCGTCTGGTGCAGCCTCCGTGGCTTCGTCGTCCGAGTCCACGTCAAACGCTTCATCGACGCCAAAGTACCACATCTTGGATGTTGACATGTGGTTCATGGTCAGTGTTCCAGTCTTGTCCGAGCAAACCACATTTACGGAACCAAGGGTCTCCACTTTCGGCATTTTGCGCACTATCGCATTATGCCTGGCCATGCGGTGAACCCCCAGCGCCAGAGTGACGGTGACAATAATGGGCAGTCCTTCCGGGATTGCGGCAACAGCCAGAGAGATGGACTCCGTGAATATCTCCAGGTATCCTTTGTGCCGAAACCAGCCAGCCACGGAAATGAGACCAATGATCACGAACGAGAACTTGCTCAGCTGAGAGCCCAACTGATCCATCGAAAGCTGTAAAGGGGAACGAGGACTCTCGGTGTCAGTCACACTGGTCGCAATGGCTCCGAACTGCGTATTTCCACCTGTTGCGAAAACGATGCCTTGGCCGTGACCAGATTTGACCAGAGTGCCCATGTACGCGATGTTTTGTCCTCCGCTGGAGTCATTCTCCCGGCTGGACGCACCGCCCTCCTTTACGGCGGCGAACGTAGGAGTCGGTAGTTGCAAATTCGCTCCTCCAATGCCCGGATTGGCCGTAGACTTGCGCGGCACAGGCTCAGCCGTAATCCGCACGGGTTCGGTTTCTCCCGTGAGGTTCGACACGTCAATGGTTAGATCAGCTGCCTTTGTTACGCGTATGTCCGCCGGGATGCGATCTCCAGTTGTGAATATCACCAAATCACCCGGTACCAGGGTGGAGGCCATCACTTTGGAAGAGGTGGCTTCCAATGCCTCTTCTGCCGGTGTGACCGCCCCTGATGCCTCAGAGTCTTCTCGCGCATTATCTCCACCGGCTTGCCAGCCAGGTGTGCGTGGAGCCGTGGGACCTTTCGGTTGCAAGCTTCTGATTAGGTGCGCGTGATTCGGGACGAGACTGTTGAGAGCTTCGATCGACTTCTCGGAGCGATATTCTTGCACGAATCCCACAGCGACAACGATAGTGACGGCGAAGGTGATGCTGATGGCATCGTCCACATTGCCCAGCAGTATTGAGGCAAATGCTGAAGCAAGCAAGAGCAATATCAAGGGTTCTTTGAATTGTCCCAGAAATCTCAGCCAAAGCGGCTCAGGAGGCTCGTGGGGTATCTCGTTTGGCCCATAGTCGCGGAGTCGGGAGAGAGCTTCGGAAGGGGTGAGCCCATGGAATAATGAGGTCTTCGCTCTGGAGGCGACTTCAGTACATGTCAAGTAGGAGAACTCGTCGGCAACATTCTGTCACACATGCAAGTTAGCTTATGAAGAAGGCACGAACGATCCACTGGGCTGTGTCTTGGAGGATGTGTTGCCATTACCCTTGATTCAGTAGGAGTCGATCGTATGGGGGATCTGATAGGCGTCCGGCTGCCTTCTACCCAAGGCGACAACTCGATGGCTTTACTACTCTCGTTGAAGACGGGCAGGCTTGGGGAGTCGCCGGTGAATCTGTCCATTGTCCCAAGCAGCTGATCGAAGAGGCGGGCCTTGAATAATAAGTAACCCGTGTTCACAGGTCGTCCAGCTGAAGTGGCTGGCAGCTTCGATGTCGGCGTCGAGGCGGAGAGGCTGCTTTGTGTCTAGCAAGTACAAAGATGATCCAAGTCACGCCCAAGTCACGGCGACAGAGGGAGTATGCGACGCCCAATGCTGTGGTGACCTGGAACTTATGACAGCCGCTATGTCCGAGGAGGTGTACGAGGACGGGGCTCTGGCGCCAGCTTCATGTTCGACCTCGGCACAGGTAATTGGATCGCAGATGGCTTGGAAACGTAGGTGGGCGGTTTATTCAATTAATGAAGCGTATGGAAAACTTAGGAATCGTCGTGGCACATGAGCCCTCGCCGTATGCGGTCTTTGATGAAGCTGGCGACGTGTTTAGACGAGGATCTACGCAACGGGAGGGTCTGCAGCTGGTTGCGACGAAGCCCGTCGATCGGTGATCCCTGTAGCCCAGCAGCTGGGTGGCATGGATTGAGGTGCATGTTCCGTGACAGGGGCAGGGGGGCAAGCCACTGTCGACCCACCTTCTCGACTTGATGGTTCCAGCCACCCAGATTCGCACCGCCCCAGGCTGCTCGGGGCGTTCTTCCCCAGTCCCGTTCTTGCGACAGAATTTAGTAGCTTCTCTTCACCTCTCTACCTCCCCCCTCTTCATCTCCTTGCAACCCCCCCGCGACCCGCTCCAACGTCGCGAATTGATTCCAGCATCGTGTCTAGGCGACCGCGACATTATTCTTTTGCATCTTTGACGGATTGTTGCTACCGTCGATGCGCGTTGCGCTATTTTGCTAGCCGCCGCCGTTGTGTTCCGACTCCCCGTCCACGCGACGCTACAGCAACGCGAGATTGACCCGCCGTGTTTACCACCCGCGTAATCGTATCTCGTACTTTTCCGCTTGGCGCCGTCGCGTCCGAACGTCGCCGACGACTGTTCGAACATACTTGGGGTCGTTCCTCAATCATCTCTTCGCCTGTCTGTCATTTGCTATTGAGCCCGCTGCCGCGGCGCCGTCGCCACCATGTTCTATTCCGAAGAGCTATTCCAGAAGACCGGGCCCCTGGCTCGCGTCTGGCTGTCTGCCAACCTCGAGCGCAAACTTTCCAAGCAGCACATCTTGCAGTCGAACCTCACCGAGAGCGTTGAACAAATCATTATGCCCACTCAGGCCCCAATGGCGCTGCGCATGACCGGCCAGCTGCTCCTCGGCGTTGTCAGAATATACAGTCGCAAGGCCCGTTATCTTTTGGATGACTGCAACGAAGCGTTGCTCAAGATCAAAATGGTAAGCATTGTGTGGTCTGGGATCCCAATTGATTGATCTAACTTGCCGCAGGCATTCCGCTCATCCGGAAACAACGACATCCCTCACAACCTCCAAGTGCCAAACAGGGAGGCTCTTCTGCTGCCAGATCGCATCACACCCTACGACAACTTGGATCTCCTCCCGGCTCCTGATGTCGACTTCCTTTTCACCCAGGACACGGAACTTGGCTCCCAACCGCTGGGTCGCAAAGGTCGTGTCAGCCACCGAGACATCAATTTGCAAGAGGACTTCAACAACAGCCAGTTCCTGATGGATGGGATGGACAAGGACGACGGGCTGGCCCTCGCCAATGTGGATGATCTGGATTTGCAGCTGGACTTTGGAATGGACATCGACGATCAGCCCACCAGGTTGACTGTTGAGATGGGTCGTGATGCTCCCGTTGCCAGGGGTGTCGAAGAGGATATGTTCAGCGAGTTCGACCTTCCCCAAACCGCCAAGGAGAGGGGCCACGACGATTCGACAGCTCTTGGCTTCGGAGATGGTGGTATTCGGATTCACGATGACGATGGCGACATCGTCATGGGAGACGATGACTTCCAACTCAATCTCGGCGACCAGTCCGCCTTGGGGCCAGCTGAACCGGACATGGCCCGGGCCCGCATCTCTGAATCCCCGCTGTCTGATATCGACGAGGCCTTTGCCAAGGAGATTGAGCTCGAGTACACCCGAACGACGGACGTGTACGAGCCAAACGACGACGACACTGCATTGACCCACAAGGCTCCTCAGCGATCGAAGAAGCGCAAGATTATTGCTCCTGACGAACAGACCATGCTCACCGGTGCTGCTTTCAAAGAACAACAGCTGAAGTACGACAACATCCTGAAGCCTCAGGTATTCCTCCCTCGTGACCCCTACCTTTTGGCTTTGATGGAGATGCAGAAGAACGGCGGATTTGCCGCTAGCATCATGATGGACGGCATGGGCGCCACCTGGGCACCAGAACTGAAGGACTTGCTTTCCATGCAACCCGGGCCGAACGAGCTCAAGCGGAAGCGTGACAGTGGAATTGCGGACATGGGCTTGGACGCCGAGCACCTCGCCACCAAGTCGCCTCGCCTGGATCTCAATGACGACGAAGATCCCTTTGCGGTTGGTGGCACTGATTTGGGCGACAAGTCCATCGCAGCGGATGGTACAATTTTGGAAATTCAGGGTGATGAGGGAACGGCCATTCACGACGACGATGACGATACTGCGCTGCCCAATTTCGATGACACGGTGGCGCCCCTGGTGCACCCTGCCGACAGTGGGCCAGTCTCGATCGGCACCAAACACGCTGTGCACATCTTGCGTGATCTCTTCGGAGATGAAGCAGCTACCAACGCCGACAAGCGCAAAAAGACATCCGTGGTGTTCCAGGATCTGCTGCCCGAGAAGAAGACAAGCAAGGCCGACGCGACGAAGATGTTCTTCGAGTGTCTTGTACTTGCCACCAAGGACGCCATCAAGGTTGAGCAGCCTGAGGGCGCACTAGGCGGTGCAATCCGTGTGAGAGGCAAGCGTGGCCTCTGGGGAGCCTGGGCTGAGCGCGAGGCGGGTGGTGAGATCGACCAAGTGGAGGACGAGAACCGACCGGCCACGCCCACGAACCAGCCTGAACCGGCGATAGCACCCAGCTCCGCGGCTGTATCTGTCTCGGCATAGGGCACCTGAGCATTAACATTGCTGTGTTTCCGTTGTGTGCCGTCCGGCGAGTTGAGCGGCTTCTTGTACACATATTTGGGATGTTGAAAGGTTCCTGTTTCTGGAAACGGTCGACGGTGTTGTGAACACGCGGCCAAGTGGCGTTCGGCGAGGTACATGCACTGTGTCGGATTTTATGGTATGATTGGGTCTTGCTTTGTACGTGGTGTCAAAACTTGGGCGTGTTTCTTCAACTCTTTTCCTTAGCAGGGTAAGCCGATCGGTTGCTGGCCGGAGACGCGCTGCACGGCCTCCCACCACACTGATCGTTGACGCCACCTGCGGTTGCATGTAGGTAGACAGAGAGATAGGATAGCTTACGGTACTTTGGATGGAAGTGGAGCCTTGAGGATCGTTTGGCTTATGCCTAGGTCGTGATTGGAGGAAGAAATTCAAATTAGCATCGAGACATCGTAGTCCTTTCATTTTCCCGTGTGACTGGTTGCAATTGTCTTCGGGTTACGATGACCCGGATCAACCCGGCATCCATGCCCGCCAACAACGCAATGATGGCAATCAGAGCCATCTCTTAGTGATACGCGAACAGCAATCGCGCATGCTATCATGCTACTGTGATGGTCCCCGGTGCTGGCAGGACCGGGGTGATGGCGGTGTCGGCGGCGTCGACATTCTGGGGAGCTTGGACTTCTATCATCATACCTGTCAGTCAGCCAGTCCATCTTTGGATTGCTTGAGTGAGTACAGGGTTGACTTACGGCTTGGGGGCTGAACCGGTGGTCCTGGTCAAGTTGAAGGACGAGATTGGCAACCTGTGAAGCATAGAAGAAAGAAGACAGTCAGTACAAAGACACTGGTAAGCCAATCGCTCGTGCTCTGAAGATCCCCCTTCGCCAAAGTTGCCTGCGCACAGAGATAATCGACCCCGCCGTAAAGAAACACTTGGGGGTCTTTGCGAGTGGCCAGAGGAGCTCCTCCGCGGGGCTTCAGAAACCTTCAAGAGTGGTCCTCGTCCGTAGGGTTCAGTAAACCTCGCAAGTGGTCCCTCCCCGCGGGTTCGCAATAGCTCTGGACACGACGTCTTGTATGTGAATGGTTGGTGAGACCAAACGGGGCCTCTTATTCGCCGTCCACCACTGAATCACCAATGGAAGAAAGTCCACGACTCACCCTTTTCAGACACTCAAGGACGTTTGGCCCATCTTACCCGTGAGAGTCTAGTTCATCGGGGGATGCTGGGGAGTCGACGCCTTTGGGCGCCGACAACTATGCGCAAACCACTACCCAGAACCACAACACCACCCCCTTCGCATTCCCGTTCGGCTCGGTCCAAATTTGCGAAGGATGTCCAAGATGGACGGCGGCAGGAAGGCAAGGCTGACGAGGCAGGGTTTTGGAATGTGCTCCTGGCAATGGCGCTTTCGTGGGGGAAGAGAAAAGGGTTTGAACTGGGTGGAGTTTACAGGTAACATGGTGGCGGTGGGGTGGGAGGAGCCCTCTCTATTTTGCCGTAGAAACCGTGGAAAATGCCGTAATGTTAAGGATAGATGCGATACCCTTAGTCATCACCAGGCTCGGGCAATAGTCTTACAAAACACGTCAGCAGATCAGCGCAATATCCTCATTGACTAGGAACTATCAAAGTTTCAGGACGGATTGACGTTGTTTGACGTTGATATACCCCGATATATGCATAAAGATAATGCCCAATCGGGATAGTGGAGCCAGAGTCGTGTTATACGATTGGCCAGCTCCAGGTGTTGGGTCCAGGGGTTACCTGGTGTGCGAAACCATATCGACTTCGCAGCGTCTACGACGGCCTCTACGGAAGCACAGCAAGCGTAATCAGGGGACCTGACATACATTTCTCATCCTCTCAGATATATTACTTGACTTCTTGAGCATCGTACACGGTCACAATTATGCTCAGGTGGCTGGGTCTTCGCTCTCCGCCATCCGAAACTGGCATCGTCAAATCAACGATTGTGGCAAGGCGCGGACAGTGCACATAACGTGTGATCCGCAGCTCTGGAAGATGCTAAGGTTATTCTCAAGAATCGAAATGATTATATCCGCAATTTCATGCTGCTCAGGACCAGACTCCTCGATTTTGCCGCTGGACCAGCACGGGGAGCTGGACAGTTGAGGGCCTTGCCATGTCTTGACACACTAAAGGTCCCTGGGCACAGATCATTGGGATGAGGATGAAGTTCTGGTGCTTTCAGCTGCCATGCCCAGACTCACTCCTGTGCTGCCTTCTCGCCTGCCACCACAACCTCAGAGGCAGGTTGTTCAATAGCGGTCTGAGCTTCTTGCCGAAGTTGACGCTTATGCAGAAAGTCCGCAATGACTGAGATAAGGAGATCTGGTTAGAAAATGATGGTCTCCCATCAAATATGGCGTTTTGCAGAACTTACAGACGAGAACCACAGCAGCGAGAGCAAAAGCTAGGATAGAAGGGAAGCCTCGCTTGAAGTCCGGTGCCATTGTCTGTGGGAAGATGAGAATAGGGAGGAAGGAGTCTGCAGAATGGTCATCAGTACTGTGAGTCGAAGCAATGCGGTCTCGTACTGGTGAGGTGGTGTGGCTCACTCGTGGCGTAGAACAAGGCGTTCATGGATGAAATGGTCAAGGCACGCTCTTCGGCGGATCCAGAATTGACCTCATTTGCCCAGGTCTGCGAATAGTGGGCGGTATTAGTGTAAAGTCTTCGAATGAATCTTTGGATGAAAAGGTATTTTACTTACCCAGGTAACAGCCGTGACATAGCCACACGCCGTCAAAAAGAAGCCAGCTACACGAGCGCTGTCCGACGCAGGCCATGCCGTCAGAATGGAGGACCCAACCACGGTCGTACACATCTACACTCTCGGTTAGTATTGATATGCTTGGCCATGGTACCGGTAGTCCACTTGGACAGGACATCAGGTCCCCGGAATCTAGGATATTAGATGCTTACCAAGGGACCTATGATCCAAAGTGGCCTGTTTCCGGTCAGATCAGACATGAAGCCCCAGGCGAAATCGGTGACCATTGTAACGAGATTTCCGCACGCGGGGATGATGTTGCGCTGCGTAACGCTGTATCCCATGTTGCCTACAAGCAAATCAGTCAACGCTTCATGGCTGGTGATAGGACTAGTCTGTCCCAACTCACTGAGGTAGATGGCGAAGTAGCTATTCGCCTGGCACGAATTTCCGTACTAGAAGTCTTGGAATTAGCAATCGTGCCAATGATCTGGTCTAAGTAATCTTATGTAGTCGAGGCTGACGAGATGAGGGCGACCTGGGGACTTACGAAGATGTACATCAGGCATAACATCCACCAACGCCAGTTACCAAACATACGCTTGACCAGCTTCAAGTCCACTATCCCTGTGATCTCTGCTTTTCCCTGTCTAGCTGAACGATGCATGGCCATCTGTTTGTCTTCTTCGGTGAGGTACCAGGCGGTCGTGTTATGGGGATAGTCTGGAAGAAGCCACCAAACGGAGAAGGCCACAGGAAGAGACATGCAGCCACAGACTGAGGGAAGTAGACAGGTCAGATACAATACTCGAGCATACCACCTCACCGAAACGCGACACACATATATGTATCACTCACCGATATACAACCATCTCCATCCCGCTAGTCCGAGCCGCCCGTCCAAGGATTTATAGATACCAGCCTGCAAGAAGCCTGAAGTCGCCTGGCCGAAGAAACCGGTGATGTGCCAAATGGCCACACGTTTCGCGAGCTCAGTCCGTGTATACCAACATCCAAGAAGGAATATGATGATTGGAGAAAACGCCGACTCGAAGAAGCCGACCATGAAGCGGAAGGCGTACATTTGCTTGCTGGAAGAGGCCCCTGCTTGAGCGAATCTGGGCGCAAGAGTAACATTTGTCAATCTCTGTGGCTTCGAAGAACTTCCAGGAAACGTTGCTTGCTCACGTAAATGCTGTCCACCCAAGCTCACAGATTATGATGCAGTATCGCGGTCGGATCTTGAGGGCTATCCATGTTGAGGGAACCTGCATGATGGCGAAGGAGATGGTGTAACACACTGAACACAATTAGCTGCCAGTCCCGCACGTTTCGTTGATCTGCCCAGGTGGTGTCACTTACTCTGCATGTAAGTGTATTCATTTCCCTGAATATCCAATTCCTCCTTCATTCCGCTGACATCTAACAGCACCGGTACGTCAGGACATAATATACTTCATGGAAACTTAGGAGATCCCGTCGTGATCAGGTCTCAGACTCACATGCGTTTGTGAGGTTGCTCTGGTCGATGTATTTCATCCACTAGTTCCCACGTTAGCTTTAATGAGACGAGATCAACGACCTTGCAACAAGACCTCACCCATCCAAGTGTGGCACAGATCAGAATGCCGAGATCTAGTTTTCGAACCAACGCGCGTTCCTGTGAAGTGGCGTCAGCAGTGCTCCGAGACCATCTTTGGACACAGCTTGGGTAGGTAAACCGCACTTGTGGGCTCTTGAGATGTTGGTCGGCGTCCCAGAGTTTATACAGTATTTTTTTCCCTAAAGAAATATGCTGAGGTGTATCTTCTGTCGTACCGAAGCCAACATCTGGCATGGCTGCCGACGGTCTGAAGCTGACTTCGTGGGATTTCTTCTCGTCCTTCATAATTGTGGCCGAGGGTGTCTTTTCTCTGGAGAATCGTCAAAGGGAAAATTGTAAACCACAAAGATCACGATTGCCTGTGAACAGGTTAAAGGCTGGTCTCGTGTATAAAACCAACAGCTATGAGCCTATGACCGCCACTTTGGTGCTGGTTGCCTGGTCCGGTGATGACCCGCTCGAAGGACGATATGTACCCGCGCAGCCTGCTCCTCGCTGTCACAAGATTACGGAGATTGTGTGTGTGAGCCTATTCGTTGCTGGAACAGAGTTGTAAACAACTCGTAGCCATGACTCTGTTGACGCCCCGTGTCGCTTCGATATGATAGTGAGCTGCCAGGCACGCACATGTCCCGAAGATAAGGTGCAGTTATGATATGCTGCCGGGCCCGCAGGCCCGGACATCGACGGGAATCACAGCACCGGTCCAGGAGGTAGTGGAGCCCGTATCGAGGGCGCCGAAATCAATGCCAGCCTCACTATCTTACTTACCGGGCCGGGGGAACGGGGTCCACTACTGCACAGCACTTAGAGCCGAAGTTATACCCAGAACCTCACTGTTCCCGTTCTGTAGTCATGCACAAGACTATCCCTGGAACCCCTCGCTCTAATTTTTGTCGCCACGCGAAGTCATATACCATTATCCCATATTCTTGCGGCTTCACCACTTGAGCGCCGCGTGTAGCTTCACAAGACTGAAGATGTCAACCACCACAGATCAGATCGCACTCTCGCGCGAGGTCTGCCGGCCGAATTTGGTGAAGCAGCTGATGCTAGAGGGCAAGCTCGCACACTCCTTTGGTTTACGGGTAGCCTTCTCCACAGAAATGCCGCTGGTTGCCAAGCGCGCTGGCTACTCGGCGGTGCTGATGAACCTCGAGCACATGGCGATGAACATGGAGACGATGAAGGACATAGCTGTGTCGTGTCTGAATGTTGGGTGAGTCTCTCTAGTCATACATATTCACCTTCCTGCACCATATGGTCTGAAGCTGGGACGAACCATAAAGGCTTGAGCTGATAAGTAGAGCCTCTGGGCCGTCATAGAATCACGCCGACGGTGGTAGTGCCAACATGTGCCCCGGAATGGATCTCACGCTGCCTCGACGCTGGTGCGCAGGCTATCATTGTGCCGCATGTTAACAACGTTGAGCAAGCGAGGATGTGTGTCAACGCCTCCAAGTTTCCCGCGGTGGTGAGTCTGGGCGCTGCCTCCCCTGGATCGGTTCCGTGGTCACTCGAGCCAATTTGCCTGAGGATCCAGCTCACCAATGATCAAACAGGGCCACAGATCAGTCACTATGGTCACGGCAATGACACAGTATACAACGACACTGTCGTACGCGGCGATTGCTGAGGTCGTCAACGACGCGGTGCTGATCATGCCCATGATCGAGACGAAGGAGGGTGTTGAGAATGTGGAGTACGACTCACCACCCCTAATGCCTGTATGATCTGTCTCGCCATCTAACAGAATGAATTGCAGAGCAATTGCAGCCGTTCCAGGAATCGATGCTTTGTTCATCGGGTGCGCCGACCTATGCATGGAGTAAGCTGTGCCACACAATGGACCACCCTCTGGAATCAAATTGCTGATCCTGTATTCCGCCCCAAAGATTAGGCATACCCGGACAATACGACTCGGAGCTCTTCCAGTCCACTGTCGCCAAAATTGTCGTAGCGGCCGAGAAGGCGAGTGTGGATGGCCGCAAGGTGTTTGTGGGATTGGGAGGCATGGAGCCCAGACCGGATCTACTGGAGCTACTGGCTCAGCGCCATGCCCCGATCAGGTTCGTACTTTTCTTCCTTGTTCGACCACATGATACGGACTTCTAGGTGCTAATCATGATCTTCAAGATTCGCGATGGCGGGTCGTGATATGGCCATGCTGCTAGCAAGCATGTCGAAGCAAGCGATGGCTATGAACGAGATATCCGCCAGACTTAAGTAATTGGCATACATAGAAGCATGATTCGACCTCATCATTGATACTGTATGCTATAAGTGATTATGCGCGTGCTAGTGAATATTCTGACTTGTCAGTGAGAATGGGCACACGTGCAATATGTGGCCGGGCGAGGCTCACAGCCTGGGACAAGACTGATCGAGCACAGAGTATTCGACAAATCATAGCTGACACCGAGTACAGCCCTCGCACGAGTATATAAAGACATTACAGATACCTTGAGACTCTCCGTCACAAATCGCGGTAGGGAGCTATTACGCGGAGACCGAAATCATGGGCACTTTCCAAGCCGTCTACAGGTAAGCTGCTCGCTTAACGAATTCTGTGATACCCAATCAGCTGTGGCGACCATCGGATGACATCCACCTGAGATCCGCTCCGTCTTTCCGATCATGCATATGTATCATGCTTACATGCAGATGCTGCAGTAGGCAGGTGGCCTACTGCCTGCGACGAGGCGTCTCGTCTTCAGCGGGGTCGGGCTGACGGTTCTCACCTACTCTACACTCGAATTGACAGGCTCGACCAGCTTCGGCATCATGAACGGCCTTTCCAAGTGAATCGTCTCACCTTCATACCATCGTAAAAACTTTCTACAAGCACTTGCTCTTCATTTCCACCGGTGACCCGTGGCGCACCGAGCACGAACAATGGCGGACCCGCCACCACGCGAAGAGCCTTGCGGACATTCTACTTGCTCACAACAGACGGTCCAGCTCGACGCTCTAGTAGATGGCATGGCAAGTGTTGGCCTTACGGACGACAATGTCGGTGCGGAACCGATTGCCCCACCGCTGGTGACGAATTCTGGGCCAGAAGAAACAGCCACCCAAGATCTTCAATCACAAAATTCTTCCAAACAAGAGGATTTTCCTGCCTCGGAGGAATATCCCGATTGCGAATATACTTCTGAGTCGGAGGATGATCTCTCTGACCACGAATTCCATCACGGAACTGGCTCTATCTACCAACCCCTACCGGGCCCCAACAGCATCCGGCGCCTCATCTTAGAGCCCGGCAAGGACAAAGATGCCCTCGTGGGGCGCCTCGAAGTCACCGATCTATCGCAAGCCCACGGGCCGGAGTCATTCGAAGCCATATCGTACGTCTGGGGCTCAGAAGTCAAGCGTAGAAGCATGATCATCAACGGGAACCGAATAGCGATCACGCAGAGCCTGCGAACGGCGCTCCGCCAAACGAGGCGCCCAGATACACCCCGGGCAGTCTGGGCCGACGCGATCTGCATCAACCAAGACGACGACGAAGAGAAGGGACGCCAAGTCAGAATGATGGGTCGAATCTATCAAATGTCTCGTTGCACCTTGATATGTCTTGGCTACAGCTCACAGCCGTGGCCGCACGAGGTGGCTGCGTTGATAGACGATGTCGAGAAGATGATGGACAAGATCTATGACGACCCGGGGTTTTCTGGGGATTGGGACACCTTTCCTTATCCAGAACCAGATAATCCGCTCCTCTCGGACAAAAGATGGGGATCTTGGGGGAAGCTAATAACGGAGCCTTGGTTTCGTCGCGGGTGGGTGGTGCAAGAAGCAGCAGTAGGTCCTGCATGCCGAGTGCTCTGGGCCGGCGAGGATATCCCGTGGCTCAGCATTTTGAGAGTCGAGCATTGGCTGCACAGACGGTCACACCACCTGGTTTATGATTTACCTACGTACTGGCTAATATCAGATCTACATTCGGCAAGGTATGTGCGCGAATGCCTGAAGCAAGCCAAAGCCCTCGAGGAGCGTGCGATACAGGAAGAGATCTTGCCTTTGACCAGCGGAACCACTCTTGGAGTCCTGGACGACGCTCGTTTCTTGTATCTGAAAGACCCGAAAGATAGGATCTATGCATTCATGGCTTTGCCGACCACCGACGCAGTGATGCCCGATATGGAGCCGAACTATGGAACAGACATAACGCATTTAGATGTCTATTGGGATTTTGCCGTCAAGTATTTGGAAAAGACTCGGGATCTGGATATTCTAGGCTACGTCGAGCATGAAAATGAGGAGACACTGGAAGACACACCAAGGATGGGGCCGTCACGCTCCTTCCCATCCTGGGTTCCGCGCTGGGATCGCAGAGTTTCAGTCGGCCATCTCTGGTACGAGAACCATCGGAAATTCATCATCAATGACAATCAAGAAATCACGCTCTTGAATGCCAACTCAACCCTCCGAGTTCAGGCAGTCATTTTCGATTCTGTCAAATACGTCTCGGAGACGGTCAGGTACACGACAGACCCGGAGGAAGCAATGACATCACTGGTCAGGCTGTACGAATGCATCGCTGAGCAATCAATCAAATATCCCGGCCCTCATCAAAGCCGCTTGGGCCTGGCAATCCTCGGAGCACTCACGCTCTCAAGATATTTCGGTGACTGGGACGAGTGGAAACAATCTATTGTGGCATTCGCAAGTCAGCTGCAGTCTGACAACCCCAGTCTCCTAAGAGATCAGAGCGCAAACAAGGTTCTGTTAGACCGCATCCTGATGTGGCCGCGCAACCGGCGTTGCCTTATACTAGGCCGCGGACACTTTGCTGTGTCGTCGGTAGTCACCCGCGTGGGCGACGTGTGCGCCATCATCTCCGGAACGCGCTCACCGTTCATCCTCCGGGAGATCGCTGAAAAGGTTGATCATTACACTGTCATAGGTCCTGCGTACGTTCAGAGCGCGGAGGTCTTTGGTGACGATGATATACCTCATCGAATGGGATTCGATGAGGAATGCGATGATTGGCGAGAGTGGGACCTGCAAGTCCAGGACATATTCCTTTGCTAGAGTTCCGTGCTCGGTCAATTGCGAGCGGTTGATCAGTGATTATGGGAGTGCTTCGAAAATCATGCTTGAAGTCCACTTGAGTAGAATCGGGGCATAACCTGCGTTGCCTTGCGCGGAACTTCGTCGTCGTACTGGTCTTCTGTGCCTGGCGCGTCTTGAAGGGCTCAGGGAGTTTAAAGTTCTGGTTCCGGTATCCGGCTATGCCTATAGAATTGGTGGCTTGGTTACTAGTAAATATATTTTGATGTGGTCAGAAAGCTAGAGCACTTTAACAGGGTCATGTCAGTCACGACACCAAGCATCTAGGCCATCAGTTTTCTGTACCTACATATACTCTTTGCCTTGTGGCCACATCTGTGCGGTGTGCAGTCCTCTGGAAGATAAATTATCGCGGACAGCATGCAGGCGCGTTGGCGGAGACATAGCCGCACGGGTAGCACAGGCAAGCAGCAGCACAACCTTGGAAGTCTAGATGAGCCTGCAGGCCGAGATCGTCAGATCTGGGCCTAGAATTCCAGGCCTAGTGGGTGGATATTGGTCGAAATAGTATGTGCGATGCTCAGGAGCCCGAAACCATACAACAGGACTATCGATAATATGCAGGGCTGGCAGATAACGAGATGGCGCAATTCTCAGCAGATCTGCGCTGACCTCAGCCTCTCGTGCACTCAAATTGTATATTTCAGGCATAGATATGGAGATCTCTGCTAAAAACCCTTCCACTGCTCTCGGTCTTTGCTCTGACCACCTTGAACGTCAGGTCCGTACCCGCATCGCAAAAGATAAAATGGCGGAAAAAGTCAAGCAACAACAGAAGAAGACGGTCAGTCCGAACGGAGGGGTCGAATACAAATGCCTTGCAGCCTCAACTGATTGCTGATCCTTAGTTTCGATCGTTCATATGGGACTCGGACACCCATCTGAAGACGCCGGAGGAGCGCAAACTCTTGCGGAAAATAGATATCTCGATCCTAGTCATAGGGTGTTTTGGTTTCTTTGTGAGTGCCCTCCTCTAGATGTCCATGAGACTGATGAAGGGCTCTAATTGGTCCACAGCTCAAATACCTCGACCAAACGAACCTGGCGAACGCCTACGTGAGGTATGCCCAGACACCGTACCACCAGGGTCCCTCCCAATTGACAACAATGGCAGCGGCATGCAAGAAGACCTATTAATGTACGGCAACCAGTACACATACGCCGTAAGTGCCCAACCGCGCCCTACACGCCTCCCGGCCGTGGCTGCTCATCCACTGAACCCAACCTCCAAGCCAGGGAACGGCATACACCTGCGCCTACGCCGTGATGCAAATCCCCAGCACGTTGATCATCCAGCACGTCCGCCCGAGCTACTGGCTCGGCATGATGGAGATTGGCTGGGGCGCCTTCACGTTCGCGCAGGCCGGCATGAGCAGCTACAACCAGCTGTACGCCTTCCGCTTCTTGGTAGGGTTCTTCGAGAGCTCGTGGTTTCCGTGCATGCTCTTCGTCATGGGCAGCTGGTACACAAAGACGGAACTTGGTATGTCCGCTGTTGTGGAAAGGGGTCGCCGGATGTGGACATATGCGAGTGACTTGGCTGACTGTGAGGTAGCGAAGAGGATTGCTCTGTTCCACATGACTGCCCCGATCGGGAGCGCCGCGAGTGGCTACCTGGTATAACGTGCTCTGGCCCAGACATCCCATGACAAAACGTGCTGACGCAGTCTCGTGTGTAGCAAGTAGCAGTGTACGACAGCCTCAACGGGGCCCACGGTCTCGCTGGGTGGCGCTGGCTGTACTTGATCTGTGGGTGCATGACCGTGCCCGTTGGGCTGGTGACGTTCTTCTTCCTGCCCGACACCCCACACAAGACACGTGCGTGGTTCTTGACGGAAGAAGATAGAGAGAGGGCAGTTCGTCGGATTGAAGAGGCTGGCAAAGCGCCGCCTGCTAAGCTCACGTGGAAGAAGGCCGGGAAGGTCTTGCGAGGATGGAGTGGGTGCATCTGCTGTTTCCCAGTTCTGTCTTCTTTGGTTGGCCGCCGTTACTGACCTGTAGCATAGAATGGTGGCTCTTTGTGCTTGGATATGTGGTGAGTGGTCTTCCGAGGACATATATGTTTGGGGACTGCTAACGACCATGCACAGATCTACGGCTCCAGCTGCCAAAATAGCGGCTACTTTGCCATCTGGCTGAAAGCAGAAGGCTTCTCGGTCGACCTTCGCAACCTCATCCCCACGGGGACAAGTTTAATATCGGGCTTCTGCGTAGTGATGGTTAGCTTCACCCGAGCTCGACACATTGGGAACAAGTACTCACTAACGGATTTGCAGTGGGGCTTTTTGTCTGACTATACCGGCTCCCGGTTCTCGTTTGTCCTGATACCTCTGGTAAATAGGCCTCCCCATTGAGTCGCTTAAGGCGAGATTGTCTGACCATCCTCAGATATACGGCCTGCTGCCCACTGGAATCCTCGCCTTCTGGCCACCAAGCCTGGCCCTGAAGGAGTTTGCCTTCCTCACTGCCGGAGTCCAGCTGATGACTGCTGTATTGTACGCTCTCCCTCAACCCCACTCGAACTTCGGCGCGGTCATTAAACCACAAACCTGCAGCTACACCTGGGCCAACGAAGTCTGCGCCGACGACAACGAGCAGCGCGCCCTCGTGATCGGCAGCATGAACGGCTTCCAGTATGCCGTCGCGGCCTGGCTGCCCATCCTGACCTTCCCGCAGCTCGACAGCCCGACCTTCCGCAAGGGGTTCCCGACGTCGTTCGGGCTCGTCATTGCGGCAATTTTGTGTGTCCTGACTATCCAGTTCTTCGTGATCAGGGAACAGCGGGTGAGAAGGCTGTCGGCGGACCGGGGCAGTGATCTGGAGACTGACACAGGGACGGCGGATGTGGTGGAGGGGGCGGGAGAGGAGAAGATGCAAATGTCTAGAGTGGTGGCGGTGTGAGTGCTCGGTGACGGGTGTGTTGCCATACAGAGACGAAGATCGTTGGGGACGGGGGGGGTTGCTGTGGGGTGAGCAGGGCATTGCCCGGCATCTTTCGGGATGATGCCGTAGTGAGAGCTGTTGACGGAGGGTTGAATGAGTGAATGAGTGTAGGCCATAGATGAAGTGTCGTCCGTTGTTCGGCTTCAGCGAGGCCCTTCTTTCGAGACTTCACCCAGCATGTGCCGTATATCAAAGGTCACCTGTCGTGTCCATGAAGTACGTACAGTACCTAGGACTTCATCTCCACGAATGGTCGGCCCACGAGCGGCACGCGTTGGATTTTTGGGCGATGGCTTTTCTTTGGGTTCGGCTCCAAAATGAAGGTCAGCTGCCACATTGAAGCATCATAAGAAGTCATTTATGATCTCTCGGGTGAGGTCCCGATGGCAGGCGAGTTGTGACGGGCCGTGTTTCTGGGCCTGTCGTTTCTGCACGCGAGCCAACCAGTGGCAGGTCGCGTTGAGCTGCACGTTTGACAAGATGGGTGCCCGGCTCGGATGAAAGTATCTTGCGACCAAGTTGTCGTCCAAACGTATTCCGCATACTTCCGACCACGAAGAAAGGCAATATCTGTTTGCGCCACGGGTATTCTCAGGCTGAGCACCTCGGCTGACATCCTGCCCTTGCCCGGGTTGCCCTTTGCCCTCACCAGCCTCAACACGCCTCGCGGGGTCTGGTGTGGCAGAAAAATCTCTTTGGACTGCAACATCAACATCGAGGCTTGGAGCGAGGATGGGGATACTGGAGGTATGTGCTAAAAGCAGCACCAGTAAACAATTCCACATGGACAGTAGAGGTGCCCGCGCGTCAGTGCTACCTGCCTGCGCACGCTCATCGACCCGACGTTTGCTCTCCAGTATGCCATCAGCATTGGACCGAGCATGATAAGATTCCCAAGGTCCAGTACTTGAGCCTCCTCTACTCGGGGAATAGTTGCACAGAACGCGATCGGCGGGACGATGCAGATTCTAGCTGCTTCCGAGCATTCTCGACAGTCCGTGTTACGTCATGGCGTGAGCCAGAAAGGCTCGACAAGCGCGCGTGTATAGGGAATCTATTCCCAGGTGCTGGTGGCTCTTTTCGACGATATACAAAATTTTGGTGGCGTGAAGTCCGGGCGATGCTGACGTTGCGCAACGGAATCGGGGTACACTTAGTGCTTCTCGATTGTTCGGGACCTTTGACGTGCCCGGGACCGAGTCCAGCCCTAGAGACTCCATTAAATTGAATGTGGAGTTGACAGAGAACTGCCGTACTCCGTACGGGGTACAAAGCATGCACAGTCAAGTTTTGAGATTGCTTCTGGGTCTGTATTCCTACCCGTGATCACGACGAATTGCAACATTGGGAGGCCGTGGGCCGGCTTGAGTGTACCTGCTTTTTTGGGTACATAGGTATGTAAGGATCCACGTGGACCTCTGGCTGTACTGCACGTAGGATTGTAGGCGGTGTGTGTATGAATTGAGTAGATGGCGTACAAATCTTTGATTCCAATATTGCGCAGGATATTGCGCAAATATTCGATAGGTTGTGCATCACAATTAAGTGCGAGGAGCTGTAGTACTAACTTAGGAAGCAGCGAGGGTGCCGGGATATTTCAGTTGCAATGGACACCCAAGGCCGAAGTAGACTTGCCTACAGTATAGTAAGTACCCACCAACTTCTGGTAGCGACGTAAGTGACAGTGTGGTTACCAGCAGCTTGGGACTCCAATGTGAAGCAGCAGTAGTAGCGTGGGGCCCGTGGGGGTAGAAGGTGGTCAAGCAAGCAGTCTTGTTGAAATACCGCCGCAGCGGCGGCCTCTCCTTTCCCCTGTGCCAATCTGAGTTCCCGATTCCGTGCTCCGTACTCCGTACGGAGGATCAATCGCAACCTCGGTTCACTATCTCTCAGCCCCTTGTTTCCGCGAAAGACATCCAACGAGAACACTGCAGTACCATCTGGTATCTGTGTTTGCTCAGATACACAGCAACGAGTTGGTTTGGTGCGCCAATTGAAAGCATGAATAGATGTTGTTCATGCTCGCAACAGCGATAGTCAATGATTGCTACGAAGAATTGCCGGAGCCCTTGGTAGCCACGATCTGCACGTGGGATCCCAGTCGAGACAGGGCGGTCTGCATAATGCGCCAGTGCGCCTGATGGGGGATGGGACGGGGGAATCTTGGGCGAGAGACAAGGTCGTTCCACCCCCGGACTCGAGCATGGAGTTGATGAAGCAGGCAAATTGTGACCCCATAATAGATCATCGCCGTAATTGCCATCCCTTCCTGACTTTTCTCCGTGACTGAAATTCTTTTTCGTTTGAACGAACGCTCTGTGTTTCTTCACGCTCTCAAACTTGATCTGACGTGGCTCAGGCGTTTAAGCAAGTCAGGCTGCTCGGTGCATGTTACTACGAGTTATAGTTGCTTGTGCGACTATGCGTTGTGCTCCGTCCGTTCAAAGTACTTTGCACAAACACAACCACGGCACACCCAACAAGCGGAACAGGGCGAATACCTTCTATGGAATATGGACTACATGTTACAAGGTACAATACAAACATTGTGCTGTAGTACCTAGAAGGTCATAGTTCTTTTGGGCTCCACCTATTTATACTCTATTTTCCTCCCTGATCAATATCCCCTTTGCCATCCGTCCTGCCCGCGGCGTTTCATCCAATTTGTCTCCAGCACAACTACTGTTTCGCTACCGCTTTCTTTTGCTCGATACACGAGCCCTCGGCGCCAGACTGCGCTCTGCCCAGCCCAGCCAAGAGAGCTTTCATCACGCTTGTCTGCGGAAAATTCACACGCTTTGCGAAACACCCACTCCTCGTCGACTCCTTGGGCGAGTTTTGGGCCGCACCTGCCAACTTACAACCTTAGCACCTACAGTACCAGTTACCCAGCACCACCTGGATACTGTAGTTGGTCGGCTAGTATCTGGTACCATACTGGATCGGTGCCTGGTTTCCCGCTGACGTATTGCGTATGCACCCGCCCCGATCGTCTTACCGCTACCCCGTTTCCCCGGCTCGGCGTCCACGCACCACCAAGTATCACTTACGGAGTACTTACTCCCGAGCGGACCTCGCAGCCAGCCACTTTATCCTAAGGAACCTCCTCTGGCTCATCTCTCAAACACCAACACAGCACAACATACGCCGCACCTTCATAGATCTTATACTCATCCGACCAATCTCCCCGTTACAGCAAGAATCTGCTTGTTGCCAATCCTGTGGACACATCTCAACAGATCTGCTCATCAGACCACACGAACCTTTGAACCCTTCGCACATTCGCTGAGACATCCAGCCCCTGGCGCTGTAGTCGAGCGCCCATTCCACCACCACATTCCTCGCCATCACACCAATGCATCTGTCTCCGAGGCATCCTATACATCGCTACCCCGTGGACATCTTTTCCGAAAAGTGAGACCGCCCCAACGGGGTTGGTTGACAGTTTGCTGAGCGCCAACGACCGAGCGCATCGGAGTTTGTAGGGGGATCACCGAGCACGCGACCCCCTTCCCTATCCCCCCTTTCGGACGACAACTCTCTCCGTTCGTCTGTTCGATCACCGGCCGTCTCATCCGTGCCACAATGGCAGAGCATGGGAACCACAATGGCGGCATCATTGCCGCGCTACGTAGCGTGTACTTCTATTACATCTCCTGTTCGCCATGCCGTAAGATTGGACATCGCCAGAAGACCCGGAAGGAAGCCGAGCGAGAGGCCGGGCTCAAAGCCCGACTGGAAATGGAACAGCCGGGCCTCTATCGCCACCCAAATCCCGAGAGCACGAACCAGTACTGGTTAGAGGACATTAACATGGGCCCGACATTACCGAAAAACAAAGTCAAACGGGGCGCAAGTCAGGCCACGAGCGCCAGGCATCTCAATAGCGCAGGGACCACAGAGCCAGAAACGTCGAGGAGACAGACGGCAGACACAGAAGATCCCCAGTCACCGATAATAGACCGAGCCACCAGCATTGGCAGCAGCACCCGCTTCCAAGCCGCCGCGACTGCTAGTAGCCCTACCGTTGTGGCAGACGATCTCGAGGCGCGGACCACGCTATCCATGTCCGTGACGGACTCGCAGGACCTGGACTGGAACCGAAAGCGATATGACCGAGAGGACGAGGAGCTCTGGGGCAGCCACGTATACAACAAGGCCGGGCAGCGGATACGCGAGGTGATCACCAAGGGCAAGGACACAGCAGGCAGGCTATTTGATGCAAGCAGGACGACTCCACGCGAGCGCGAAATTACCGAGACCGAACGAGTCAACTTCTACACGGCACCGCGGAACCCGCCCGTCAACGACTACCACCCGCCTGTGGTCAGCAGCCGGCCGGCTAGCAAGCACGAGTACCGCTGGATGCTGCAGCCCCCGCCCTCGGCCAAGGTCATGGAGGGCAAGGTCCCCGTCAACCGGAGCGGCTCGCTCACTAGCGTCACCAGCCGCCGGACGAACCGCACCGGGGCTACCTCCCTCGCCAGCAAGGAAGAGCTGGGTCTGGGCCGGCTTGTCAGTGAGCGGATCGTCAAGGACAAGATCCGCAACGGCGAGCGACCCAACGGCACCGATCTATCCATCAGTACGACACGTCCGCGGTCGCGCAGGACAAAGACCAGGTCCACGATGGGTAGGAGCCCGAGCCAGCAGACAGTCCGTAGTCGCAGCAATACTACGGGCTCCGAGTCCTCCGACACCATCGCAGAGCGCAGGAAGAAGCGCCGCGAGGAGCGCCGCAAGGCAGCCGAGGCTGCCGCTGGGTCTGAGGCCGATAACGACACCGAGGACGATAGAGGCGCTGCCGCTGCTGTTGCCGGTAATTCTGAGACGGGCGAGCGCCATGCCGCGCGGAGGCCGCATCTGGAGACGATCGCCAGTTCCGATCTTGGTAGCCAGAAGTCTCAGACGACGATGCGCAAGCCATCATCGCTCGCGGTTATCACGGGGCCGTCCAGCCCTGGCGTAAAGTCGGATGGTGCTGAGCCTGCACTCGAGGACCTCACGAACCGGTCGCCTACCACGCCAGCGTTTGCTACGCCTATGGAGACACCGGACAAGGAGCGTCCGGCGGGTGCTTCGCTGGACAGCGGTCTTGCGTTGTCTTGATTGAATACTTTGTATGCCTGGATAAACGATTAAGGGTTCCCAAAAAGCATTATTATGAATATGGAAGGGGCTGCATCACTGGATTGCATAGGAGGTGTATCTGCATTTTTGGTGTAGCATTGCATTGTTTGTTTATTTTGTACACAAGCCAGATTGCATGGTGTTCATGGGATGTTGGCTACTGTCTTCTCGTTCAATTCTTCGGGGCGAGAGGGAGAGAGAGGGAGAGAGAGCAGATGAGATGTCCAGGCACGTGAATTCCTGCAGTTCTCGCCCTTGTCTCTAGAGATCACTTGGGTATCCAATAGACGATTATGCCAAATATTGCAGCTACTGAAGTTCACAGATTGATGGATAATCGTGGAGGAGCACTCTTCTGGTGATCCAATCATGATTCCTTTCATGTGGTCTGGATGTTTGCACGGTATCAGGCGAGCTGCCAGACCAGTCGTCCCGTCCTCTGGGTATCACACACGCCCTGTCTTTTTGCCATCAAGCAAGCAAATTCTCCGTGTCCCGCTCACTAGCCCGCTCACAATGCACCAAAACGCCCTTCCACTCACATGCACCCGCCCGAGAAGGTTACAAGTGCAACCCTCCATCCTCGTCATCCACCCCGCCATCCTCCGCGAGCCGCACCTCCAACAACCGGCGCAGCTCGTCGTCCGAGAGTCGTCCTCCTCCTACACTGCCCGTGTGTGATCCTGCCGTGTTTGATGTACTAGCTGTGTTATTCGAGTTCGAGGGGGCGCTCACAGCAGCAGCAACAGACTCGACGCCGTTCGGCTGCCGCTGCGGCGGCGCAGAGTGCATGTGCAGCTCGCCGTTTCGGATCGTGCCCACCTGGAACGTCCCGTCCGTCCAGGGGTTACTCGCGGTCGTCGAGGAGGTGCTGCCGTTCGTCGCGTTTGTATTATTCGCCGCCGCCGCCGTCGCCGCATCTTCGTCCCGGTCGCGGTGGTCCACCCCGTTCGTCAACGGCCGACTGCCCCCTTCCGGCGACGCACCATCAGTCCGCAGCACACCCGGCTCGTCCGCCTCGTCATCGCCCTCGTCCTCGAACTCGCGCCAGCTCACACCGCGGCCCACGACCTCGGCGCGGACGAGCTCGATGCGGTGGCGCATGCGCGCCATGACGACCTCGTTCTCGCGGATCGCGTCGATGCAGTCTTGGTCGGGGGCGCCCGGGGTCTGGGCGGTGTCGAGGGTGGGCTCGGTGCCGTCGGCGAAGGGCTGGAGCTGGGCGTTGGAGTGTGCGAGGTGGAGGAGGGCGTTGCGGAGCTCGAGGACTTTGAGGTGGAGGGAGGCGATGGAGAGGTCTTTGAGGGCGGCGGCGAAGCGGGCGGGGGTTATGGGTGCTGTGGGGTCGTTGGGCGCTGGGGTGGCCATTTTGTGGGAGGGTGTGTTGGATTCTGGTTGGTTTGTGAGTGAATGATCGGTGTTGGTGGTTGGGTCGGGGAGTTTGGTCGGGGAGGGATTGTTGGTCCTAGTTGTGCAAAGAAGTTGTGAGCTTGAAGCTGTCTGATAATGCCCAGGCAGTGATCGAAGTCGCAAGCTTCTGGACTTTCCACTGCAACCCTCCTCTGGACCCCAACAGCCCTTGTAGACCCCTTGCTGAATCTTATCGCAATCCCTGTCCCTGCATGTGGTCCCTGCAGCCCCGCGAGGCAAGCAGGGGTCTGGATTTGGAGGGGCATTTCTTCAATTAAAATTTATTTGGTTTGGGTGACGCGACTTGCACATGGAACGCGCCCCAAAGCAGTCATAGGCCATACCAATCAACAGCACAGTCAAAACTGAAGACAAGATGGCCAAGATTGAGGATGGCGCTGTGCCTCACGAGATTTACCCGACCATTCTGGTCCTGGACTTTGGGTGAGTGACTCTTGACTGGATTTGGCTATGGATACAATGCAGAAAACTGACAGAGAATAGGAGCCAGTACACCCACCTGTTAGTCTTGCCCTGGTGTTGTTGAAATATAGTGGCCTGAGCAGTACTGCATTTTCCCCATCAACAAGCAGCGCTCTTGTTGGCAGTCGAGATACTCTTGAAAGCAATATCTCATTGGGGTCACACCTGACCTCCTCAGGTTGTCTTATCCCCACTGGATCACTAACAGCAACCACTTGGCAGAATCATCCGCCGTCTTCGCGAACTCAATGTCTACTCCGAGATGCTCCCCTGCACCGCCAAGCTCTCCGAGCTCGAGTTCAAGCCGGTCGGCATCATCCTCGGTGGCGGGCCCTACTCCGTCTACGACAAGGACGCGCCACACACAGACCCGGCCTTCTTCGAGCTGGGCGTGCCGATCCTGGGCATCTGCTACGGCCAGCAGGAACTGGCCTTCCGCCTGCACAAGGACAACGTCGTCGCCGGCGTGCACCGCGAGTACGGCTCGGCCGAGCTGACCGCGTCCAAGAGCATCAACGCCCATGTCGACCGCTTGTTCCAGGGCATCGAGGGCGCCATGAAGGTGTGGATGTCGCACGGCGATAAGCTGGCCAAGCTGCCCGAGGGCTTCCACACGATTGCTACGACGCGGAATTCTGAGTATGCGGCGATTGCACATGACAAGGAGCCTATCTACGGCATCCAGTTCCACCCGGAGGTTACTCGTGAGTCGCAGAAATGGACTGTGTCAAGTGCATTGGATCTGTTAGTATTGACGCATGATACAGACACACCAAAGGGCACGGAACTCCTCAAGAACTTCGCCGTGGGCATCTGTGGCGCTACTCAGAACTGGACGATGGGCAACTTCGTCGAGCAGGAGATTGCCCGGATACGAAAGCTGGTTGGCCCTACGGGTCAAGTGCTGGGAGCTGTCAGTGGTGGAGTGGACTCGACTGTGGCTGCTAAGCTCATGCACGAGGCTATTGGTGATCGGTTCACAGCTGTCCTAGTTGATCACGGCTACCTGAGGTATCAGGAGAGGGAACAGGTTGTGAAAGACCTGACAGTAAGTTTTCGGTCGTACTGGCGGTATAACATGTCGGTCGTTAACTGAGTGTGACCAGGAGCACCTTGGTGTCAACTTGCGGGTCGTGGATGCGTCAAAGGAATTCTATGCGGGCCTGAAGGGAGTCACAGAACCGGAGAAGAAGCGGAAGTTCATTGGTGGCGCCTTTATTGACGCATTCGAAGCTGAGGTATGTTCAAGCAGAGCCAGTGTGATACTTTGAATGTCTTACTCACAATTTGCAGGTTGAGGTACTCAAGAAGGAGGCGTCGTCAAACTCCGACAAGATCGGCTGGTTTTTGCAAGGCACACTGTACGTTGGCAAGTCCGGTGTCCGTTTTCTCCGCTTGATGCTGACTGCGCACAGGTACCCCGACGTGATAGAGTCCCTTTCATTCAAGGGGCCCAGCCAGACGATCAAGACCCACCACAATGTGGTAAGCATAAGAAACCACGCTGCGACAATGCTTGAACTGACAAATATTTCTGCTAGGGCGGACTTCCTGAGAGGATGACCAACGGCCAAGGCCTGAAACTGCTCGAGCCTCTCCGCGAGCTCTTCAAGGATGAAGTGCGCGAGATGGGCCGCCAACTTGGCATCAACGAGATCCTCGTGATGCGCCACCCGTTCCCGGGCCCGGTACGTCAAATAGCACTTCTATCCGACCGGCTTCACACTGATCACTGACACATTGGAACAGGGTATCGCAATCCGGATCCTTGGCGAGCCCACCCCTGAGCGCGTCGAGATGGCACGCAAGGCCGACCACATCTTCATCAGCATGATCCGGGAGGCGGGCCTGTACAACAAGATCGGCCAGGCCTTCGCGGCGCTCGACCCCAGCCGGGCGGTCGGCGTCATGGGTGACCAGCGTGTGTATGAGAACATTGTGCTCCTGCGCGCGGTCGAGACCAGGGACTTCATGACTGCGGTTGCCTACCCCTTTAGCGCCGAGTTCCTGACGGAGGTGTCGACGCGCATCGTCAACGAGGTTCACGGGGTGTGCCGTGTCTGCTACGACTACACGAGCAAGCCTCCTGGAACGATTGAGTTTGAGTAAAGTTCCACTGAAGCGGATAGAGTTTCGAGACATCTGGGTACTTACCAAATAGAAAAAGCAAATCATGAAGATGAGTTTCGGATGGATTTTCAGGATTGCCTACGGAAACGGAGAGTCGCGTGCTTACTGTACCGGGCCCGGTCTTACTATGTAACACTCATGCCGATCAGAAATGCCCAGGCGACTTGCCTGTACGCTAATACTACCGCAACAGAAACAGCCAATGCTTTCGTACGGGAGCTATGCATAAACAAAGCTTATATCATGTTCCGGTACAAGTCATTCGGCGAATCCAAGCCTTTGACAGAGCCCGAGCTGCAGTATTTCAGGTGCAGTATGTACTCCGTACCCTTGGATACAGATACTGTCTAGAGTTTGGAGCCAAAATCTCACCGGGGCCCAACCTCTTGAGGAAGCATGTAGATGCCGGCTCAAATCTCACCCGTCCCCTATTTATAGAGCTAACAGCATGGAATGTGCACAGAAATGGCCAGATAGAAAGACCTACTTATCTGCCTCAAACACTGGGCTACAAGACAGCTATGAGCACCGAGCCTCGAGGCCAAATCCCAACTGGCCACGCGCGAGGTCAGTCGAACGGCCTGCTCTAATCCTGGCAACTCATCATTACCCATTTTGCTGTTCGGCGCGAACCATGTTGCGAGAGCCCACGGATATCGATGGAGAGAGCAACGGAAGCTTCGACGGCCGGATGACGACAAGCAAAGGAACGGTGGCCCTTCCTCCTAACCGACTCCAAAACTTCTCCTTCGACCATTCCCAAAGACCAAACTGCAGACCGGCGTGACCGAGAATGCTCCAAGTCGTGATCATCTGGCCCTATCGCACGGCCAGTCAGTCAAGTGGCATACTGTGTGAAGATGGCAACTCAAGTCAGTTTGGTTGTGTTTAAGCTTGTAGCAAGTCTCTTTTGACTTGCTACAAATAGCACGGTTCCCATGTGGTGTAACACTGAAGACATACCATCATCATCTTTCATTGTCTCCACCAATCTCTTTGACAGTTCGTGTTTGCTTTTGTCCTTTTGCCCAATTTCCATAACTTTCAAGCTTGTCCGTTAAACAACAACTCAAGTCTGCCAACAGCGCCTACATCTTCTCATATCTTGCCCTTTCTTCTGCATTCGTCTCTCCCGCATCTCGCATCTCGCATCTATTTTGTTCTCCCTCTCAAAACTCTACGATCCAGGACAAGCCGGATCTTGTGTACCGTTTCCCTTCGCCAAAGCCACAGTCAATCAGGGAATCGCAGTCTTTTGCCTCCTTAAACCCACAATGGATACTACCAGACAAAAGCTCAGAACGGCTCCTCAGGACACCGCTGCCCGCCCCAACAATGACCGTCACCGTCAACCTGGCCCCTCCGTGCCCCGGCCGACTGTCAATACAGCCCTTACAGAAAGGGCCAACACGGGCCGTGGTGCGCCACAAACCCCTACCGGACATCGTGGTCAGGCCCAGCTCTCGCACCACCAGTCTAGCAATCCACCTTCAAACCTGGGGGCTAGAAATGTGGGTGGCGTTCCGGGCCAGCCATATACGCCCCGAACGCCTGCCAACGCGGCCTCTCCCGGAGTCAAGAAGCTGGCTGCTGCTGGTCGACCGCCATCGGCAAAGCCATTCTGTGTCTTGATGAACGACATCACTGACTCTGATAACCATGCCTGGCTCAAAGTCTGGGCGGAACTGAGCAAGGTCCAGAAGGACTGGGATTTCACTTTCATTGCTGAAGGACGTCAATTCGACCCCAGGTTCTTCACCAAAGAAACGGATACCATGAAAATTGCGGGCGTGCTCGTCAAATGCGATTACAAAGGGCTAGGTCTTGTTCAGGCCATGCTGAGGGGAACTGTGGATTCCAAAAAGATCGCGGCAGCCAAATTGACCCCAGAAGAAGCACAAATTGTAGGTACCTGAATGAATATTTGCAGTTCTTGGGACTGTGGGCATATGCTAACAGTTATCTTCGTTCACAGGCTGAACTGTGCCAAAGACCTGCACAATCATTTCCTGCCTGTCAAGCTTACAGTGCTTGGCCAAAGGCCTCTGTGGATCATTCAAAGCTCGTCCACCTTGACATCCTTGCAGCAGTTACAGGTCCGGCTCCAGTGCACAAGCACGAACTCCCCTTCAAGGCTTATTTCTATGAAGATGGACTCAGTGGCATAAAGGAGGTTTTCAACCCTAAGGTCCACTACCACGAGGAGCTGGTAGCCCGAACCAAAGAGGAATGTCTGGACTTTGGCAAGATTATCGATGAAACTGCAGGTGATAGAGACCCCACGACAAGAGTGCAGCGGCTCAGAGCCTGGTACAGCAAGGCCCTCAACAACAGGCTGGAGACAAGCTTCTTCGGGAAGGAGGAAAATCCTCTCCGAACTTTTGACATCGTCAATTTCACTAGCAAGGTTGAGAGCGCACCCTGGACGATCGTGTTCAGTGGAGCATCGGCAAGTTTGTTCGGACAGCTTAAGAACTACAATAAAGGCCAATGGTTTGCGGAGCACGGAAGCAAGATTTGCTGGCTTGGACAAGGTGTAAGTTCCTCAAATCCACCTTTCACTCAGATGTTTTTCTCCTTGCACTTCCCTACCTAATACCGGATCCATCACCTCATTTTGATACCCGATTCCAACGTCGAGCTAACAATCTTCTGTATCCAGGGAACAACCAACCCTGCAATCAATATTGCAACCAGTCCTTACAACCACGCCCTCAACCCTGCAACGTTCCAGTCATTTATGAGATCCGCGACCCGGAAGACCGGAGGACTGGCACCTTTTAGCCGACTGATTCCCACCGACACCATTCAGCGCTTCTTTTTTGATTTTGACGAAGTGGTGCGATGGGACAAGGACCTGGGCGTCCGAGTCGGTCTATACAACACACGATCAAAGCCGACCAGCTACGATCTACTGTACGAAAGTGAAATCAAGAACTGGAAGCCCAGCAAAACCCAGTCTAGGATTACGTCCCAGGACTACAGTATGTGGCGGAACGAGTGCATCGACAGGCTCCGGGAGCGCCAAGCCAAAGCCCCTATTCGCGGGAACATTGCCGATCTCGCCGCTTTCTGGACGGTGTTCTTTAGCTGGCCTCAGTTTGGTGCAGGAGCTCTGCCTATCGACTCGCCACGTGTCCTGCTTGGTTCGGCCAACGGTGGGGATATTGTGCGGTGGGCCCAAAATGACATGAAGAACAAGAACGCAACCCTCATCGCGTTGCTACCACAAGATCCTACGAAGGACGTCAACGTGAAGGACCTGGCCAAGGAATTTGGTCGTGATCAAATCAAAAAGCTGGGTCAGAGGATCGAGAAGCAATGTGAGGAAGCAGTTCAGGGCACCGTGCTACCACGGAGGTGATGAGATACCTATTGAAATTATCGGTGTCGGCGTAGAATCGATGGCGGGCTTGATTCGAGATTTCACATTCCTTAGTTATTTAGTTTGCGAATTGGCGTTAGTAGGCGTTCGGAAGAATCTAGTCCTCATTGTCAATTGGATTTTTTCTCATTCAAAGTTGTTAAATTGCGAGTGGGCCGAACCTAAAGAAAAAGAAAGTAGCACATTTCTTCCGGTTTGTACTGGCGTAATGGCAGAGCGTAACGCATGCTGACTCTATCTACTCCGTAACACGTTGGTAAGTCTCGAAAGAGGTCGTGCGTGCACAACCGTTTGCTGGCGATTCCACTGGTGGCAGAGAGCACTGAGATGTAGGCTTCGGCTGAACTCTTGCGACCCTTCCTTCCAATTTTTGAAGTTTTTCCCATAGTGCGTTGTGGTTTTTCTGGCCTTTTCAAGTTGCTCTAGGTGGTTATATGGTGCCGGCATATCGTTTCTGTGGAATTAGGAAGGAGGCAAGTGCGGTGTCGTTGACCAGGACCCGAGCCACCCGACAGGGTGGGTGGCATTTGCGGTGGATCGTGGAGGTACTTTTGGGGAGTGTTTAGCCGTTATACTGTGACCTTCTTTCCCAGGAATAATGTGCTCCAAATAATGAACTTTTACCCGTAGTACCAATTGTATATTATCACTCACTGGATTCCGGTGACTAACAGTGAGCAGTAAATACGACTACGGTAACAGTACCCAGGTACTTTGAGGCTCTGGCGGAGATGCATTGCGGATCCCTTCGGCTCGGCACGCTGTGCCGGGGGGGAAGAGCTTACAGGGATCATCCTAGACCGGCCGCAAATTCTTCCGACTTCATCAATGATCTCACGATACATGCGCTCACAACACGCGTACGCTACCATCGTTCTTCCACGAATTCGCGAACCAATTGACATACGCTGAACCATACAGTGGTATGATGCTTTCACCGATGACATGAGCTCGTTCATTGGGGTCCATTGGCTTCGGTCGAGCCCAAACTTGGCTGGGGCCGTCTGCTGCCAAAGTCAACTCTCCAAAGCGCGATCCTCAAGGATAACCTTCGAATTATTGACTGGCTCAGCGCGAAGCTTTTCAACACGTTCAAGCTCAAGGGCTCTTCACATCAGGAATCCGTCCGCGGTCTCCAGGCCCGTTTCACATCCGCAATGGCGCTCAATACCAACCCCCATTACCCAGCAAAGGCGCTCCCTGTTCGGCCGCAGGTCACCGCCCGTTCTCACTGATTACATTCATCTTCCTCCTGATTACGAAGATGCGATAGGACTGCCCTTCCGAAGAGGCGATGGACTCAACCAAGCCGAGACAGCGCGCATATTTCCCGGCATAGGGATCACACCCACACTCGCCACCGAGCTCCTCAAGATCCTACATGGGCGTAGGGTAGCCGGCACGCTAGACGATCCTTCACTACGGAAGAACACAGAAATGTTCTCACAGGAAGAGATAAACAAAGCTCTGGAGTATCTACGAAGCGAGGTTCCCGTAGACGAGATCCTCAACGCGGGCCTGCGGGCCGAAGATGAGCTGCGGGAGCTGGAGGCAGGCACCACGGCCGAGGAGAGCCCAAGTGAAGACAATGTTCCTGAGTCCGAGGACAATCAAACTGCCACGGATAAAAAGGCTAAATCCGACAACGTCTACGGCGACAGTGTCCTCGACCGGATCCGCGCGGCCAACATCGCGCGCGCCGAGGCAGAGGAGAAGGCCGAGGCCGAGCGACTCAAGAAGGAGGAAGAAGAAGCCGCGCAGAAATGGGGCGGCATCACGCCATACGACCCTGCGCTGCACCGCGGCCTCAACCCAGCGCTTGTCAAGCAATTCGAGGCCGCGACCTCAGACCTCGAAGCCCCGCCCGAAACACGGCGATCGCGTCTCCTGCTGCCCACCACCGCCTTCGGCGCCGTGCTGCTCACGGGTCTCTACTTGCTCGTCACCACGGTCGCGCCTCCCGCCGCGGCGTCGGATCTCGAGACCAAGCTCACCGTCGGCGCCATCGTCGCGCTCAACGTCGGCGTGTTCATCGCCTGGCGGCGCGTGCGGCTGTGGAAGTTCATGAACCGGCACTTCCTCGTCGACTTGGTGGTGCCGCGGCCGTACCAGATCGTCACCGCGATCGTCAGCCACCACAACCCGCGGCACCTGGTCAAGAACATGATCCTCGTCGCTATCGGCGGCAGCTTGCTGATCCCCGAGATCGGCACGGTGCCCTTTGTCGCGACGTTTGCGGCGTCCGGCATGTGCGGGTTCCTGTCGATGATGTACCTGTATGTCGCACGGGCGAAGTTCGTGACTATGCTCGGGGCGTCGGCCGCGGGCTTTGGTGTGGTTTGTGCGTATTTCTGGCTGTACCGCTTTGATGGGTTCAAGATCATGGATCTACCGCCGGATCCAATGGGCGGCATTCAGGGGTTGGGATTTATTGGGCTGATCATGGCATTCTTTGCGCTGGGGCCGATGGTCAGGCGGCAAGGCGGCAATGTGGGCTGGTTGTCGCATCTGGTGGGCATGCTTACGGGGATCGGGTGTGCTTCGATTATGGAGCGCCAGTGGAAAGCCCAGAAGGGTCTAGGGGATGGGGTCAAGGCCCCGGATCAAACGGGCGTGGTATCGAGAGATTTGGCTGGATCAGTAAAGGAGGAGCTGGTCAAGCCCATCGAGACGGCGAGCACAGCTATGAAGAAGTGAGGACAGGCACCGGAGGCTCTGTTGTGTGCATATAGAAGAGTGCTGTAAGATAGACCTCGGTAGATTGACGTGTACATGTGGCCGTCATTTGCACAAATGGGATCTTGCCCTGTCCTTATAGGCAAGCCATCGGGATTGTCAAGACGACGTTCTTCGTAAAGTCGGGCAAGGTGCCGAGATCTCCATAATCTTGCCTGAACAAGATATAACCCTCATCACCTATTAAGACCCATGTCTTCTGTATCTAGAGCGGTGCGCAGGCTGTCCAACTGTCAGACGGAAGTTGCAGGTGCCACTCCGTCATCTTGTCGAGCAAGGCTGGGTCAATGTTTCTGTTGGCTTTGACGAAGATGGTCTCGTAGGGGTGTATGTTGCTCCCGTAGTATTTGCCGTCGTATAGGATGTCTTCCCACTGTCCAGACTTACAATAGTCTTCCGGATCGGTCGCCGGAGCATACGCAGTCATCATCACGTCCACTTCGTATCCTTGAGAAGTGATGAGTCCCGTCGACCCGATTTCAGTATGAACTGCTTGATCCATCGTCTTATGGCAGAAGCTCATGCCGATCGGGTCCTCTGCTTCACCAAAATCGTCCTTGACACCCATCCCGTGTGCCAGATTGGGATCGAGAAGAATGCCCATGCTCACGTCATCTGTGGCCCACAGCATCGATTGCACATGCGGTCTCGGCTCGCAATTCATCGTAGTGCCGACAAGCTTGGTCTTGTTGCTGAGACGGTCGAGGAACTTGTCAGTCCAGCAGGTTGGGCTGTCGTACATAGGTATAAAAGGTCCACGGACGCTCGCGTTCATCGTGATGAAGCGTTTGTACTTCCTCCAAAGGTCGTCCTTTCGCAGTACTTCGCCCATGCTGCCAAGATCGTAGCAGGTGTTCTCCCTTTCGACGACTCGAATGTTGTCGAGGGCAGGGATGAGATCCTTGACTGTGGTCTCCCCGTTCAGTATGAAAATGAAATCCGCCGCTCCATGGAGGCCTTTCTTCAGGAAGTACTCGAGAGACGGCCGCGCCGTCGCTGACTCTGAGTAGGTATACAGAACCAGTGGTCTGTCTTTTGGGGCGATTTCATTCAGCGCGATTTCCTTGTTATTCACTGACGATGGGTATGCAAAGGACTAATGGAACTTTCGTAAGCTTGGAACTCATAGACCATTGGCTCCGATTTGAAGGATTGACAGTACTCACTTTGCTTATGTCTTCGCTCTGTGACGAGATGAGCCACATGACGCCCAGCATCAACCCCACAATGAGTGAGATCCTCAACGTGCCAAAATCTCTGATGGCCAGCATTTTTGGTGATAGCACTTGAGTGTGAATAGAGAATGGCGAGGTAGCCAATGGACTCAAGCCACTTGTGCGAAGAAGTCAAGCTTCATCTGTCTTACGCGGCGGCGACAGGAGAGAGGCCGCGAGGCGTAATGTGAGCAGCATGAACGGGGCAGAGGGCCCTTTGCCGCTGCTCCACTGTGGAGCCAGTCTGTTCGGACACTGCCCACTCATGATGCAACATCGCAACGGCCTGCTACCAGGCGGCCGGGACATCAAGTTTCCTGCGGACCCACTGATGTGACAATGCTGAGGATGAAGGCTGAGCAACTTCTGTGGGGCCAGTGCAATGGACTAGGCAATTGATTGGTGAGTAAGTTGCTCCTGGCTGGGCTCTCCTGAGGCAGGGGCGCAAGCGAGATAACAGATTTGGGATGTACCTAAGCATTGGAATTTGTTAGCACAGTGATGACTGCCAAACAGGCAAGTCTATGGTGCAAGCACCCGTGACACTTTCAAGATGGCACACCCAGTGCTGCATCCCTCGATCACTGTTCTGACTAGGAGGCATCAGACTGTAATGTTTGCACCGCTGGACTGGTTCTTTCAGATTACATCAGGCCGGATTATTTCACCTCTAACGAACACCACGATGGATGGGGGCGAAGTGGAAATCACCGCAAGCACGACGTCGGGCTCCGGATCTGTAGTCTTTTGGGCTGGCGGCTGGGTTCAGGCATACAGCTAGGCAGCAAGCTCTGCTCCCCTTTTGACAGCTCACAGAAGTCTCTCGGGCCGCGTAAAGTGTCGTAAAGAACGGCCCGGTCAGAGCTTCGCACAAGGCGATGTGCACTTCCACCCGCCAGCATGCACTGTGAAAGATAAGCTTTGACGCACCACATTGAAGCCCGTCAGTTTCGCACATCCTTCCAAAATCGGAGCGACCGCTAAAATCTACGAAGTAGTTGCAGTAGCTAAGATGAACTCGAACGTTCGCAAAGCATCGCCTCGCTCCACCACCTAGGCACCTCGTCCGTCAGCCCCGCCTCCGCCTCCCCTGCCTCAGAAAGCAGTGAATGTAGGCAGTAGCAAGCCGTCCATGGAAATACCATCCAGCCTGAAGTTCAAAATTTTATACTGGAGACAGTGGAGCCTTGAAGGATGGGAGATTCGATGGGAATCGCAGATGGGCACAAGGCTGCCAGAGAGATGGACCACTCTAAATTCCCGGTAACCAAGGAGTTATGTTAGCAGACAGTTTGCCATTTCATAGAAATAATGGGCTTTTCTTGCTCTCGCATTGAAAATGAATATGAGATTCACGCTGAAGGATTGCTGTCTTCTCGAGTGTGGCACATCTTGACGCGTAGAAATTTCAGTGCGCCCGGCACCCTGCATGTCCACCTCTCCGTGTTCTAGTACACTCGAGCTGTAAGTAGGTTCGCCAGGCTTGCAAGGCCGCCACATGATCGCTTGCAAATGCGAGTGCTTGACCAGGTGCAGACGCAGATGGTGGTTACACGGTTTGAAATAAATGTGAAATTGAATCTGTTTGCTTGTGGTCCTTGCCATTTCCTTTTTTGCAAATTTGCCCTCCTACCTAGGTTCGATCATTTTCACGGTTTCACCATCGGTTCCCATCATGGTCATACGCTCAAGTGTCCAGGCACATCGTTTTGGCACTCCCCGGTTTTGATTCACAAAATACTTACTCTACGACTTCAGAAGGCTTTGAAGCTCAGGTCATATCACAAAGCCCGAATCTTCAAGAAGCAAAAAAAAAAAAGACCAACCTCATGTCCCGAGGGAACGACCAAGTTAGCCTAGAGCCAGTTTTTCCAGGCCACCAACCTAGATAGACTCAGCTACGGCCAGATCATTCGGGCTTGCAGCGCTTACAGCCACTGTTACCGTCTCACCAATATGGGCCACATGACCTGCTACGAGAACAATCAGGCTTGCACCACTGGGATCCGGCTCAGCCTCATCAGGACAGCAAGCAAGATGTCATGGCCGGACTGCCAGCCGTGACAATGAAGAAAAAGATGACTGCTTCCACATGGCGCGGGAGACGATGGCTAATGATTGGAGGTCTAGTTGCGCTCCTTCTACTGGTGGGCGTTCTGGCAGGCGTCTACGTGACCAGGTCGGAGAAATCAGCTACGAAAGCTGCTGCTGTAGACTCGGTCTCGGACCCAGAGTCGCCGTCTTCAATGTCAACACAATCAACTCCACCTCGTCGATCATCACGCTCACTGAAATCAGCAAAGGCTCAGATTTGACCGTGGTAGGATGGCGGACCAGCAGCGGAATGCAAATATTCCTTTACTATCAAGACACCAATGGTACCTTGAGATATTCGGAGTATGACAGCGGACGAGGCTCCTTTATGACAAACAATTCATATTGGGAGACCTCTCAGACCCTCAAATCTGCAGCTACGAATACTAGTTTCGCAGCTGGAATGCTGATCAGGGAGGCCATGTACGCTGTGAGTCGTCTCTATAACCACCGGTTGCATACAAATGATCATACTGATGTGCCCAAGCCTCAAGTTGAGCTCTTTTAACTGGAAACGAATGCCACTATATCTGGATTGAGCATCAATCGTGATATACATTCCGACACCTTGTTTGCAACCGATCGTGTCAATGATTTCGATATCGTTGCTTCGACGGGCAGCGCTTTAGCCTTTTACTGGCCCTACATTGCCTTCGTGGAAGAATCGGGTGGACTCGCGGTAGGGAGAAACGAGCCATATTCGGACATTCGTTACTCGCCAAGTTCAAATTGGACCGTGATTTCTGTGGATGTCGCTCCTTCTGCCGGCACACAACTCTACGTCGTCCCTCTGGCCGTGTCGATGGCGAGCCTCGAGTCAAATGGTTATGGCGTGGTTTATCAAGGCACCGACGGCTACTTGGCTCGATACCAGCCGAGTGTGACTGACAGCTGGCCTATCAGTGAGTTTTTATATGAGTCTTTCAGTCAGTGTTGTCTCAATGCTGATATGCTAGTGAAGGTGCCGTGTTACCATCCATAAAGTTGCCTGAAGGGGCCGCATTCGCTGCTTTCACGACTGCACGAGAAGATGACGACGAAGGTCGTGTCAACACTTATGTTCCTTACCAAGAGGACTCTCTGCGCATAAGAATGGTCTAACTCGATAATGATTCGAGTTGGGAGACGTCTCAGCCATCTGCTTTGGGCGATGCTGATGAAGGGACTCGCATCGCTTGCTTAACCATGCCGATCAGCCAGCTCGGCTATGACCTGGAGGCCCTTGAGCTTGAGGTTGCTTCGAATGAGGTAGCAAGGTGCTATTTTTCACGGGGAGGATTGTTACGGGAGGTTGTGCTCAGTGGAACAGAATGGGTTGAGACGCAAACCATACCAATGGAATGAGATGTCTACCTTGACCTAGGTACATACAAAATGCAACCTTGGGTCGTACCCTCCCAAGTGTGTTTTTCGCTTGTCAATTGACCTATTCGGCCCCTGTAGACAATTCAAAGGATTTCGTTCGACGCTCATATTCAAGGACGCCCTGAAACCTTAGTGAAGATCACCTTGAAGTATGGACGTAGGCTTTAATTCTGGAAACACGATATTCACACTTCCCGATTAGGAAACGATAACATCACTCCTTTTATGGCAATTGCCGCAAGCCTTGATATGGAATTTGGCTTTAAACAGGCAAGGGTGTCGTAAGGACGCGAGGCGTAAGTCAGAGGGCTAGGCTTGCCTTGCTTGACTTGCTGCTTGGGCTGATTGTCACCACAATATCCGTACTTGGGCCAAGGTGCAATATGCTTCCGATGTCAACCCCAACGCTCCGAATTCCCATTACTGGTATACCCCGACCTACATAGTAACATAATCAGCTTTCACTGCTACGCATGAGTCGAAGCTCAGCAGGTCGGAAGAGACCTTAGAATGCCACTTACCTTGAAGACGTCCACCGCAATCCCAGTGGCGATCCTTCCTGCCCTGCCATACGCAACAGCCGTGTTCAACCATGCGTACTTATCACTCGAAGTCTCGAATAACAGAAAAACGTTCGGTGAGTGCCCTCTCTCTCGGACGAAGATGTCACATCCGTCGGAAGTGTGCAGCAGATACGCTACATCCGGGTTGAAGCTCCCGGAGCCATCTGTCAGGCCCCAGTCGAGGCCACCCACGACCTTCCCTATGATGAGAAACAATGGAGGATCAGTCTTTTGCGCGGTATATAGTGCCTAGAAGACTCTTTTTGAGCGACCCGGGGAGGGGAGGGGGGGCTCACCTTGAAGACCAGGCCCGGAGAAATTCCCTCCGGTGATAGATATGAATGACCGCTTCCCAGCTGGTGTCTGGCCTAGATCGATTGGAGCGCCGATAACAAGGTTCGCAGTGAAGAGGTATTTCGTGGCAGGGAGCGCAGGTGTTTGGGGTGCTGGTCCGGCGATGGCCGCGGTGGCGAGAGCCACCAACGACAAGAGGGATGAGGCTAACATTGTTAAGCAACCCCACACTTTCAGTTGTCAAGAAATGGAAGACGAAACTTGAAGAAGGAGGTATTCGTGGTGTGGCAATGCTTAGTAGACCCGAATTAGGTGGTTCGGAGGTGCCTGAGAGGCCTCACTGAGTAGTCGAACCGAGACACCGCGTCTTGATCTTATATACCTGCCTGAGTAGATGAAAACTGCATAGAGTCAGCAGGGAAGTTTCAAATTCATTCACTATTGCTGGGGCTGATGTTTGCGATTCTCTAGTGCGCCACTTTTGCCATCAGCCCGGACGAAGCAATAAATTGATATGGCTCGGCACCAGCTGCTCGCTTGACACCCGGTTGACATTGATATTACCACAAGCCATCCCGACTGCCACTCTATTCCCGAATTTGATGAACTCGCAATCTGGAATGACACAGACTTCAGAAGGTGGTCCGAGCCGCAGAGCCTGTTGTCGTTTGCGTCGAGGCCTGTCGGTTGTCCTTTCCTCACCAAATTGACGAGAAAATCAGACAACGCCGTCGGTTACACGCGCAGCCAGTGACACCTGCGGCCAGGATGTCCAAGCGGCTGCATGCAGACAGCCCGACTGGTGGCGGCGTCCACGCTGAGCACGGTCCCGAGGACTGACGCCCGTCCTCCCTTGTCTCAAGCACTCTCCATATAGACTCGACCGCCGACGCCCGAAGCCGCCTTGGCTGTGTATTGTCGGCTCATCCAAGTGCACCGTCGGTAGGCAATATGGGTGCAAGCTCCATCCTCGGGAACCCAAGGCTGATGTACGGGATCTGGCCCCTGAAAACACCTGAGCACCGTAGGCGATAGTACGGCAAGGCTGTAGCTGAAGCTGGACACATAGCTGGTGAGTGACGCTGGCGTGTCTGCGGATCGCGCCTGGAGGAGCCGAGCAGAGCTCCATGGATCGAGCGCGACCCACCGGAAAATGGCATCGCATTTGCATATGACTTTTGTTGACTGAGGGAAAAGGTTGAGGTCCACGTACATCTTCCAAATGCCACAGGAGAGACTGAGCGGGAGGCGCACGACATCAAGCTGAAAGATAAACGCTGTTTTTGAGCACGAAGCAAATTCCACGGTTTTCAGAAAGAGAAGACGCTCGGCAGAGCGTCGATGGGGCCCAAGGCCAATCCACCGATGCAGGTAGGCCCGGCTGTGCGCGCCTCGCGTCCTCTTTAGAGATCGGGATTGCGATCAACTGGACGTGTGGTTCAGGACAAGCAGAAAAACGTCGATCTCGACGGGAGGCAGAAGAGATTTGGAAAGCACTTTTAAAGTGAGATACTAAGTGGTACCTATAGGTATGTGGGTTGTCACTAAGACACCAAGTACTGTACCTATGCATCTCTCATGTACACTACCTGGGTACGTAACTAGGCCTGCTCTACCTGCCGTTGCCTCATACGCTGTGATAGAGGTGGCCAGGAAGGTGCAATTGGCGAGGGTCAGCGACTGAATCTTGCAGCCATAAAAGGAACTTTTGGGTCCCACGGAAGGAAGTTTCAGGTCATATGCGTCTTCCCCGAGCACCCGCAGACAGGAGCTCAAGCTCCCGAAGTTAGCTCTGACTCTGTCAGTAATTTCTGTCCAGCTTCAATATCAACCAGGTTCAACAGCTCCCCTTCTTCGTATTTGCCATCTGATCCATCCGCACTCACATCCCACACTCTAGACGAGAGCAACTGCGGTCGCGAACCTGAAAGGTCTGCGGTATGCTAGCTCAAAGGAAGCGCCGAACCTCCATCCTGATTCGGGGACGGATTGGGGGCGAGGCGAAAAATGGAAGCTCATTGTATCTAATGTTCTTCCCTTCCTTTGACTGCTGAGTCCACTGCTCTGGAGCATAGGCGTGCAGAAATCCGCGGTTGATCGTGTCTCGCGCGCCGTTCTGATACCGCTGAAACTCTCCACAACAAGCAGCGGTGATGATCTGGTTCCAGAGTGTGTGGTGTTGTTTTCGTTGGTGCCGAATGTGCATCAGAAATCGTTTCATCCTTCTCTGCTCCGAGTTCTTCTCGTTTCTCTGCCTCAGCTTATGCTCTGACTCAACTCCGCTGGCTACTCTCGCCATCTTGCACCACCTTGCCAGCACCGTTGCCAGCAGCCGATGGCGGCGACATGTTGAGTGGAAAGAACGAATACAGATCTGTGGCCATCACATCATAGTTGAAACGCAGCAGCGGATCGATGCCATCCCCGGCTGCGCCTCCGCCCATCGTCAGGCCAAAGGGCTGACCATCGCCCCCAATGACATCACCTCCCAGGTCCTGGAAGTAGATGAGTGGCTGCTCAGGTGCATTGAGCCACGGGAAAGGCACGCCGTTGGTGGAGGAGGACTGTTGTTCAGCCTGATCGGAGCCCAAAAAGGACGCCGATGAAGATAGTGGCGGATCTTGCTTCAGCAGCGGATCCGTGAGAGCCGATACGTCTGGAGTTGTTCCCGCACCAGCAGACGTCCTCTTAGAGATTGTGTCCTCGACCACGCTCAAGATCTGTCGGATAGAGTTGCGAGCGTTTGTCGCTGGCTCATCGTCGATCATGATATCCAGCGACTGCAAGGCCATGTTGATGTACTCAACATTGTAAGTATACTTGGATGGGTGCCGAAGGATGTCGAAGAACAGCACCGAACAGCTCGACTCGAAGAAATACCCATTGTATCTTGATGTCCGACAAGCGTCGTACTTCCGGATTTGCATATGCGCATGGAGGATTTGGTCCTGGGCCGAATCGATCGCCATCCTACAAGCTTGCCGCAGCCACATGGCATCGGCTCCTCCAGCTCTGGCGCTCTGAGCTCCGACATTCGAAGCCAAGGCGAAATCAGCCACTAGAAATGGCCTGTATGTAAGGAGTACAATGTGGTAGAACAAGTTGTACATGATCAAGAATGTAGGGTGCGGGGAGGGGTGATTTTCTGTTTCTTGAGCGCCTCCAATTCCGTGCTTTTCTGCGAATTTACGGAGCTGCGCGTGGATAGCCTCTGCCGCTTGGTACAGCTTTCGTAACGAGTCGTAACGCTGAGTATAGATGGTGGTCCTCAGCTTCTCTATAATTTGAGAAAGCTGGCTGAGACTGACAAGAAATTCTTGGTCATCGGGAAAAGGAGTTGATATGTCGCCCATTTTCAGGGAGGTCTCCCGGCCCACCATCATCGAATACCAGCTCTCAAGCGTGTACAGTGACCACAAAGTCGCTCGATACTTCTGCATATGCTCAGGCCGTGTAAGACTGTTGGCAGCCTCACGATGCAGTCCTAGGGCAAAGGCCTTCCTGCATGCAGTGCCGAGAGAAAGATACACGGCGTTTGGGCGCCCCAAGTTGGTCTGATAATCGGCGACAAGCAGTGAGAATTGTATCATCTGGACGCTGACCGTGTCGTCAAAACACACAGCCTCATATTTCGCCTTTGCTAGGAGCATTTCAGCAGTGTTGGTATGAGGGGTGGCCAAGGCGCCGAGAGCCAAAATCGCGACCGTGAGCGCCTTGCTTTGCGAGGGTCTGCCGTGGGCATTGTCGTACAGATTCTCCAGCATCTCATCCAACTCGATGTCGGTGAAGAAAGGAAGAAGCTGAGCGTTCCATGCTTTAAAGTTCTGCAGGAAGACCTTGGCCTCCTCGATCGGCACCAGAGGGAACACGTTATTTGTTGAGCCGATGAGGCTGGGGTGATCAATGCGAGATGCAGTTCCGAAGAAAAAGCCGCGCTGAAGAAACAAGTCCAAGCCCGCGCCGCCCTCTTGCACCTCCTTGTCCGCTTGTCCGGAGTGAGTGGATGAGATGATACCGCGGTGAAGCTGCTGGAGGAAGGCAAATTGTGAGGAAGGGCCATAGAATAGACGAGAGTTCTCAGGCCATTCTCTGCCAGGACCCTGCTGCTCATGAACTGCCGCCACGCCTTGGTACACATTGCCATACCCCGGGACCGTGCCATGCCTCGCGCCTTCTACCACTCGTCCGCCGAAGCTGGGAGGAGTGTTTACGCAGCCCCTTGGCACCTGTGGAGGCACAGAATGCCGGGAAAAGTCAGCGGCGTTTGGGCTGCCGGAAGCGGCGGCCCGGGCAGCAGCAGCCTTCTCAGCAGCAGTCTTCCTCACGCGCGTGCGGAGACGGTAGGTGCAGTCCTCTGGCTTCTTGTCGCACCGGTTGCAGGGTGTTTTGCCATCGCAGCGGATCTTGCGGCGCCGGCAAGGCTCACAGGCTTTGGGATTCTTCTCCATGCTATCCGGGCGGACGAGGGCTCCGGCGAGGAGACCCACACGGACTCGGTGTGTACCAGCTCCGGGGGGCCCGGGGTGGGGGGGCGGCTCGGGAATAGCTTGACGACGTCGCGGGATTGAGCGTGACAGCTTGCTTTGTCCGACCGGGGGCGCCTGGTGCTCGGCGTCGGTGGTCTGATTTTAGGCTGTCCTAAATCCGTGTGGCACTGTCGATTCGTTTACATGCGGAGCTGTCTGATACGGTGTCGGATCTATGGCGTGGACGAAGCGGAGGGAGTTGAGTCGTTGAGATCACCTGCAGATGCTCGCAGGGCTTGAGGGCTAAAGGGGTAAATCCGCTACTCCGGGTTCATCTCAGAGGGCCCAGATAAATGCTTCATCAAATGAATCACACTGATGTGTGAGGAAAAAAGGGTATATCGAAACAACAGAAGTCATCAACGGCCACGGATTCAGGACGACATTGATCAGTGCACAGAGGCGCGATTCGAGTGTTTCCTTCCTCAGGGCGAACATCAGAAACGGCAACTACCTTCGTGCTCTCTCACTGGACTGCATGCGCAGCGAAGGTCTGAGTCTGAGGTAAGATCTAGTGCTATTCAGATGTCAACATCGGATTTGGTCAACGCGTGCAATGGTCGGCCCGATGGCAACGAGAAATCCTTCCGGACCGACCGCAAATATCTCCCAACGAGACAAATGTGTCGAGAAATGACACATCTTTTCGGCGGCCAATGCAATTCATCAGGGCACCTTGGCAGGACGAGCGAGTGTCAGCTTGACAGGTCCATGGCATACTACTACACATAGCATGACTGAGAAAGCCATTTCAGGAGTCCAATAACTCCAGTTCCCGAATTACACTTTGGCTCTGTGATGATGAAGTCCAATACTCTGTATATTGGTACAGCCGAACATAGACAGTAGCAGTGACCAATACAGCATATGGGAAAGAAAAGGCAGCCTTGCGATATTCAATGTGTCTGGCAGTTCATTAAAATCGAACGCCCCCAACGGACAACCTGTCCTGATCATCTTCCATTGTCACGATGTTTGCCATAGTACAACGAATGTTTCAAGGTCTACCAAAGTGCTCCGTACTGCGTCTGTGCTTCTGCCGCCGTCAGCGCGCCTGAGTCGCCGCGGCTCCAAATGGAAGCTTGGCACTTTTCCTCGTGCACACGCAAGTCCGAACCCCCCCAACGCGGAACCCTGCCAAATTTTCTCCAGGTGGTGAAGCACGCACGGGTCTGTCCGCAAGTCCGCCGGGGGACAGCAGCACTTTGGTCAATCCTTGATCCTGGCGTTCGACCACATCGCCTGAATTGGCTCTATTCTTGCCTACTTTCAAGGCGTGTTTTTTGGTCTTCTGCATTATTGATATTTCCAGACTGATCTCTCAACTGCGCAGACACCTCGGTCAGGGAGTCGTGAGGAGCTGTGGGATGGGGCAGCCAGCGATGCCCTTCTGTCCAATCTTAGGGTAAGATGTGCAAGGGAGTGAAACGTGGCGATCAACAACCCGTGTTGGTGGGGTGGGTCGATGTTGGGATCCTGATGGGGTGAGTGTCGATCGCGTTGTGAGGGCGCGCTTTGAAAGTTCCCTTTTACTGGACCCCGAGCATACTGTCAGCTGTCCCGACTGCCTACCGTACGTGGTTGGCTCGAGCTTGTCGGTCCGGTCTTCAGAATAATGTACTCCGTAGCATTCCCGTGTTGGACCCCCGAACTTTGTCAAACACTCGTGCTTGGTGGCGAACCACTAGCCTGTGTAAAGTTCCGTACTATGGTTTGCGGTGCTTCCAGATGGTGGGAAACATGCCAAATCCCATACTTCAGATGACCAGCGTCTTATTTCTGACGTCAGTGGCGTTGACTGGAAAGGCTTGGATCTTACAAGTGCCGCCTGTCAGAAGTTAGTGCTCCGAAGTGTGGGATATTTATACTTCGTGGCATGGCAAGAGTACCCTACGAGAGTCGTTAACAGGGCAGAAGACTCGTCGCTTTCGTTGCTACCGCGCCATATTGAGAGTGATTGGTGCCCGCCCGCGTACTTCGGGAATACCTAGGTATAGTGTAGGCCACACAAGCGCGGGATGCCTAAGGACGCAATGTCCGGAGTTTCTCACGAGGCGAACCCAAAATACTGGTTGGAGTCTTTCCGATCGTCTCTGCTCCCATGCGATTGGGTCCTGAGGCTGGTCTCTGCGTGGTGATATGGGATCGTCGAAAACAGTGTGTGCGCGTAAGCCTGGTCACGGCGTACTCGTAGATTCAAATGCTAATGGTATCAAAGTGGCTCCGAAAGAACCCATGGTATTCCCATACTGAGCAGGCCCCCACCTGCTAGACTGCGTGCTGCACCGCTCACGCCTCGATTCAAGGCTCCCTGCTCACAAATACAAAGCTAATAATAATATGTCCTCGTGATGCGCATCAACATGCGCGCCAAAGTAGAAGCAACCCAAAATCAGTAAACGCGAACGCCGTGCGAACATGACACTACCCAGCCATCGCTCGTTCAAAATGCCCGTGAACCCCTCTTGCTAGATGCTGTAACCACGCCGACAAAAAGAGAAATTGTTCGAGGACCCGCATGGGAGGAGCAGGCGGTGCTTGGTTTTTTTTTCTAAATCAAGGCCATCATGGAGACTTTGGTGAGGAAGTGGTGTGTTGGTTAGGTTGAATTGCTCTGGCCCTCTTTCGTTTCATCGCCCCGAGATGATAGGCTAGGCATGTCGAGAATCTGGTGTGATGCTCATCAGGTCCAAGGGGCCAGCCACCTGGACGTTGTCCTCTGGAGTGGATTGTGAGGGTAGGGTTGGTGGTCTTGAGATGTAGGTGAATGTCTGATGCTGTATCGTGTCGAAGAGTGCTGGCAATTGTATAGCTTGTTGTTTCGAATCAAGATCTATCCGCCTTCTGGGAATGTGTTGCGCAGGTATCCCCAGGGCCGCCGTGATTGTCATCGCCGCCAGACCGCCACCACCGTATTATGGAAGGAGAATCCAATCCGACAGGCCACATGAACCTTCGCAGCCGTGATCTTCGGTAGTACCGTCCATATTGTGGGACATGCCGTGAGGTGTGGCAAGCGACCACAGCCATGTCTCGAAACTTTTATCATTGCATGACGTATCCCAGAGCCCAAGGTTTGGTGGTCAGCTGCTTGTTCCCGAGGCCCACCGCAATTCCGCCCCACAGCCACAGGCTCGTTGCCCCCTTTTTTTCCACGGCGGCTCCCATCGGGCTTTGAAGCGGTAGCGTGACTAACGCCTTGGATTGCCATCGTGCAATTCTGAAAACTCGACTTCATTTTTTACCCCTACTCGATGAGGTAGCGGTGATTTTGCTCGTGCTCATGAGGTCGCCGATATACTTTTGTAAAAACTTGTTGTTGCTGTCGAGTTTGTCGTGCTCCTCTTTGACGGCCTCGATTCGATTGAATATCGCCATGAGAGATTCTTGTAAAGCTTTTGCATGTCTGTGATGTGGTGCAACGTTCGGTCAGCGGTAGTCCAATCGCGTTGTTTACTGTTTCGCCGGCATGATGTAGGCCCTGACTCACCTCTGTAATTCATCTCTGGCCTCGCGACCGAGAGCCTCGATGTCCTCACTTGTTCGCCTTGGGCTCATGGCACGGACATCGCGGGCGTCCATCCAGGGTTCAGTCGGCTCGACGGCGTTGACTGAGTCTCGGGGTACGATTATGGTGCCAGAACTCTGTCGGGAGGGTAGACGCGGTCGAACTGGCACAGGAGCAACAATCTGCGGAGATTGAACGTCGCCGTCTGAAGAAGCTCCTGAAGAATTTGAACGAGACATATCTGGGAAAAGCCGTGGTATTTCGTCGGATTGGAGCGACTGGGGAACGGCAGCCATTTGAAGAGATGGAGCGCGATTGGCAGAGTTGGTGTAGACTGAGGTTGGAAAAGTCCTGAGGATGGGATTTGCGGTTGAGTTTTGGCTGCAATGGATGCTGCAGGTCGAGGAATGACAAAATTGGGAAGTGTCGGGTCGTCAGATAGGTAAAAAGAGAAAGAAAGATGGAGCACAAGTGTCGCAAGGACAAGACGCCGGTATTTGCCTGTGCCAGTACTGTGTATGCCTGAGTCGCGGGCTCGGATCTTGGGCGAGTAGTGCAAGTAGAGTGGAGCAAACAGATGGTCAAATCAAGGCCAGGGCCACCGCCGCTTCATGCGAAATGTGTATTTCTTGTTGATGATCGTGACCTCGTGTCGTCACCCGGTCGATGGTGCCTGCCACAACTGCGAACCAAAAAGTGGATTGAGAATGCAGTGGAAGTTGGAAGAAGAGGGCCTTGAGAAGGGGAAGGAATTGAAGAGACGAGGCGCAAGGCTGACCAGTGACCACGAGTAACTAACGGATAAGATTTGTCACGAGTCGAAGTGGAACTGGACGGAAGTCGCAGGAACTGGCAGTGAGGAGTTATCGGTTGTGGAAACTTTGGAGGGAGGGGGAAAGAGTGTGGAAGAGAGGAAGAAAAGCTGACAAGGACATGAAAAGGCAGCAGGGACGAGGGTGATGAGGTCCGTGCTAAGGTAGGCACTTCAATGCTGATCTGGCACACTGTGTAGCGGCTACTGGAACGTACCGTGCGTGACTGTGCAGTACCTGACTCCCAGCTGTGTTCAGGGTTCCGCGACTCTGAGTAGACGCGGCGGAAGGCGGCCTCTCCCTGTCTAGCACGGATCAAGCTGCGCGACGTGCCATTCTAAGTGCCAATAACGCGAATTTCAAGGTGATGTACTCTGACCAAGGAAGTGTCCTTCTATTCTCTATCTAGGTACTGCAATGGGCACAGGACACAGCACTGCATTGTGGTGTGTACAAAGTACGGAGCTCACCAGGCGGCAAGAGGGTGGCGGACGGGCATCTTCCAAGGGTCCACACGTGTGACGTACCGTCCAGCGTGGTGGTAATCTCACGATCCCTGTTCCTTGTTACCGGTAGCTGTTGCGATCCAAAATGTCACACTTCGGTATTGGGCAAATATACTTAATTCAGCAGTGGTTTTGCCTGATCGTCGAAGGAGTTTTGGAGATGATTTCTACGATAAAGTGCTACTGATACTGCAGGTTACAATGTGCGGTAATGTATTCAGCTCTGCTGAAGGATATACCGTGAAAGCTGGTAAGTATACCGTCGCACAGGGTACTAAGTACTGTAGAGCATACCCGCCCGGAGAGTACACACAGACACCTGACTGATCAGCATCACAGATCAGCATTACAAAGTAAAGTACAGACCAGTACTGTCCATAGAACTCGACTGTTCGGACGTCTTCCATTGACCAACATGCAAAATTAAGCTTGATGTCGATCTACTCGTATGGAAGCGAAGCCGGCTGAGCAGTGAGCAGATGCTGAGGGGAAGTTCCTGGTTCCACGGTGAAGTGTCAACTCGAACTTGCCAACAACCTAGGCTCAATGATACAGTGTAAATAAGTACTTTGCCGGGCATGTCAAACACTGCAAGTTTGGAAATGGTCCATCACCGGAGCGGCTTTGCGGCTCCGACTTATCATTTCGTCAATTTCGGGCCCAGCCGATCTTAACTAATGGAAACAATTCTCAGGGTCGACATCCACCTCTTGTTGCCGACGGACGCAAACCACCAAAAGAGACGTGATATGTTCTGGCTCCTCCTGCACTCCTGCAGTGTTCCAGCCGCTCGTTAGCTCATGCAGGAGTGCTTTGTACACAACACTCCACCATGCCTGCTGGGCTGTCAGATGACGGACTTTGTGAAATCTGCCACCACTTGGCCATTGAAAGGTTTGGAGAATATCCATGTAAGTACTGTACTTTATAAGCCGTGTAACATTCATAGCATACACAGTGCCATGCCTCGACAATCAAGACGATTGATCCCCGAGTGATATCTGCTCGGCCTGTCTACTCTATCGTAGATAATAAGTACCTGTGTGAGTACGGATACCCGGCACAGAGGTCCACCTGGGCAGTGGGCAGACAGGCAGACAACGTTCACGGAAGCAAAGCGCCCACGGGCAGTATCTCCTGCCACCTCGATCTCACAGCACCAGCGATCAAAACTCAATCATCCATCACCAGATATACTGCGCTGTGATTATCATTACAAGTGCTTGTTATGCAGCTGGAAGAAGCATCGTCATCTGATCCAGTCGCCTCCGCCGGTTGGCATGCAACTCAAGCATGACATCACCCTTTCAAAGCGAGCGGCCCGTCTTGGGCCGTGGGAAAGGTCCCAAGATGAGGTGAGGCCCGTGAGGGTGCGGCTAACTCCTCAGCTCTTGGAAACTCAAACTAAATAAGACCGTTGAGGCCTGAAACTGCCTTCACCCAGCACAGCCCGTCAGTGTTCTTTGTTCTTATGTCATGATCGGCATTCTTTGCGACCCTATATGGCCGAAGGTCTCATGAATGTCAACGGCCTGATGACCTGACTGGTTGCTTTTACAACCAAAGAGAAGCGCTTTACCGTGATGGTTGCTTCGCCCCATCACACTGCCAATTGGGCAGTTTGCTGAAGGAAACGCAATGCTGCCAGGACTGCCCACCGCTCGTTCAAGCCTCATTATAACGTTGTTGCACCGCATCGCCATGGTTCAGGGCCCCGTCCAGTCCAGCAAGTCCCTTCTTTAATCACCACCGCCTCCGCACTTCATCCCCCCGCCGTTGGTAGGGTGTGCGATGCATAGATCGTTGGTGGGAGCAGAACACAGGTTTCGATCGCATACGCACCGGCTGCCTGTCCGCCGAAGGAGCTTCACGGCGTGATTGACTCCAAAGCATTTTCACCTGCATTCGCACAGTTTGACAAGCGGTGGAGCAACGCAGGTTTCTTTACCGATCGCAGCCTCCTGTGAACCACTCACTGTGCTGTCGGTGTTCTTTTTGGCTCAGCAGGGGGCCCGGCCCGGACAGACTCCGAGTCGAGGCGGTGGGCACTTTCTTGATCTGAGCTGCATGATAGCTGCACGACGCCTGCAAATCCTTTCCAAGTGCGCGCTGCGGTTTGGCTGCAAGAACAGGGCAAGCAAGCGGTAGACGAGCGCGTGTTCCTTCATGGGACATACACGATCCTGCTGTCCAGTGGACCACATCGTCAGCATGTTTCCAACCAGCCCACGTTTCATGCCGGATCGTGTCTCTGGCGGGGCCGGGCAGGATGATCTTGACGATCGTCTCTATTGTCACCGTCAAAAGCCTTGTTGTTTATTTAAAATTCTGGAAGAAATCCCCCTCGATCCTCTGAGGCCCCATATCCCTGGCTAAGGCACCATGGCCAGTGGCGCCTCGCTTGCTCGGACGGTTTTGCCGACTGGACATGGAGATTCCCGCGGAGCTGGGAAAAGCTGCTCTTAAGATTTCGTCCATCCGCAAGGGAAAAGCATTATGAAAAGCGTCTTGAGTGTTCTTTGTTGATCAATGCGAGTCCTGCGAGACAGCCTGCTGCCTCATTATCAAGCTGTTCAGACCCAGAGTCTCTCTCCGGAGGCTCGGTGTTGGTCGGTGTGAAGTATCATATGCACCTCGACAAATTCGATACCCGAGCCTACCGGCAGCCTGATTGGGCATCAACACTCCCTGTTCACAGCTACTGCCACAGTACGGAGGTACAGTATGTGCAAAGATGGAGCCTTTTGACAGCGATTTGAAACAAATTTCTGCCAGCCGCGGCATTGTGAACTCGCCCGGTATCCCGCCGGGCGGGATAACCGATGACAACGGAGTCGTGAGATGTCCACATTGTGTGCGACAAGCCCACGAGATTGGTTCTGCAGCCTAATCGCCATTCCTCGGTTCCCGGCACTGTCAAAAAAGCTGCCCCTCGTGAGTCGTGGTTGGACTCTGAAGCCATGAACCCAGCGCCACGAGGAGAGCTGCTCGGCTTGTTCCGTGAAACTGTTTTAGCTGCACAATGAGAGTATAAAGAGAGGTCTTCCTTTCTTATGGCAAGAGTACTTGTCTGCCAAGCATGTGGGACCACGGCTTGCTTGCACACTCCGTCCTTCTGGGAACGTGTCGCCGGCTCTGACCACAACGGTCTCCATCATGTATCGTCACCGAACAACACGTGGCTCTGCTGGGATGTAATTACGGACATGGCCGAGGGCTGTTGGTGGATATGGGTACCGAAAGCTTGGGATTCACGACGGCCTGTGTTGGAAGACATTCGACGACCGCTCAACAACTGTCAGTGTCACTGACGTTCTCGGATTACCAGACAGGGCCGAACGGTTGACTTCGACCATACTCGCCGAGCTCTAAGCGTGCTATGAGCCCAGGGGCCGGTCCCTTTCGGGCAGCTGGGCACGGTTTGAGGAGCCACGGAAGGATATATGTTGATGTTCTTCGAGTACACCCAGGTACGGCACAGGTCGCCAAGGTAGTGGGAGTTTTCACAACATGGAAATCCATTTTCAACTTCTACCTGCCCCCCAGTGTTCACCGGGGCCCTCCCACTCAAATGGAAGTTGGACGACAAACCGGGCTCTGTCCTCCCCACGCATGGATGCCCAGCTCCCCTATGTCACTGGCCCCCCAACCCGTGTCCCAGTAATTGGTTATATTATCTGGAGTATGATCACTTTTTCCCTCCATGGATGACTGCATCTGGCTAGTGCCCAGCTATTCCACAGTCCATGGTCAGTAAGGATGATCGTGTCCTCGTGGCAACAAACACTAATCAAGCGGTTGTGATTGTCATGTTCCCAGGAAGCGTATCAAGCCCTGTGACGGATATCAGCAATGACACTGAGTCGACGTTGCACGTCTCTGGCACTTACACTCGTCAACCCCTTCCGGCTCCACCACCATCTTGCTCTTCGCGCACTGATTCGCAGCCGCGTAGCTCTGGGTCGTAAGTTGGGGACAATTATTGAGGTTGCACCTCGCATTCATAGCCTGCTGAAGAGCATCGCCCTGCCATCCGAACACGTAGTCCGCGTGGCCGCCGTATCCAGTGGGATCTCCCTGGCTCCAGACGAAAGGCTGGCTGCCGTCCTCGGGCCACTCTGACTGCGGGAACACACCCGTATCCCAGACAGTCTCGATGAAGATCTGGGGGATTTGGACGGGGTGCGTACTGGGGCAGCCGCCACCAGACCCCTGGCCAAATGAGTACGACACGTGCGACTTGTGGTCTTCACTGTCTAGGTTCACGCCATCCCAGCAAGTCGGAAAGAATGTCGCTACCCGGACGCCTCCGGCACAGAACTGTGTCGGGAAGTCGGACGTGTCGTTGGCAGATACACCCATCGGATTGGGCTCGAAGTTCTCTCCCGTGTAGCAGCGGAAGGAGTTCGTGAATCCAGCGCTGGAAGTGCGTGCGTTGCTGTCGCCGACTAGCATGCGGAAGCCCTGAACAGAGGACAACATGTGAGCTTACGATCATGGTTGCAGAACCCGCGGGCTGCTCGGGCTACCAACCGGCCGAAAAGCAGTGACGTTGACGCTGGCGTCGTCGGGGGACACATAGTACACTGTCATCCCACCGTTCGCTCCCTCAAGATACTGGTTTGCAATCTGCGGGACGCGCTTGAATGTTCCATTCCTGGCGCGGAAGTACATGACTTGAGTCCAGTAGTTCGAGAAGTTCTGGTCGAAGGTGCATGTCGTGCACGATGCAGCATCGGGTACGTTGGCGTCCATGGAAGCATTGAAGGCATCCTGGGATATGTCACAAAAGGGACTTGATGTCAACATGCCTGCAGCAGTTCAGTGGGACGAGCTTGAATATTTGGTTGTACTCACCCCGCCGACGATCTGGTGCATATGCTGTGAGGGTGATTGGCCCGGGGAGACCACTCTGTCCAGCAAACCTCAGCATGATTCTTATCCCTACGTTCAACGCTGTCCTACTCACGGATCCAGACGGTCTGTGACGAGTTGCGAGCATGAAAAACGCAGCATGTTGCCCTGAGCATAAATGCCCGGGACAACGAGAAAGAGGGTGGCCAGGATATTCATGCTGTGACGATGCCGGTGTTGTTTGTCAAGGCTGTACGTGAGAAAAACGACAGTGAGGCGACGAAGCCAACGAAGACTTCGGAAGACAAGCGAAGAGCTGATGTTCAGATATCTTACTTTCAACGCTCGGCCTCGACATCCTTTTCAATATGAGCGGGCCTTACTGTCGCATGTTTACATTGCTGATTAGCTCAACTATAGAGCCACGCCGATTTGTATGAGCTTCTCGTATTCTCCCAAGCTCCGAGTCCAGAGGTCTCTCAAAACCCGGTTGAGTGGTACTTTACATGAAGTTCCTGTCGTTACTTGATTCCCGCCAGTTTGGAACCGCCAAGAGATGATGAACACGCCATTCGGACCAGCAGATTCACTGTCGTCTTACAGTCGTGTTGCCGAATATTCCTGGAAATTACCTGGGAGATGAGAGGGCGGTCTGCTGCATTGGTAACTTCAATATCGCGGTCTCGGCGGCACAGTCCGGGTCGTTTGAAACAGAGTGTTGAGAGAGTGGCAGCACAGAATGGAGGTTTCTTATTGACGGACCCAGGCCAAACAAGGTTCCGGGGAGATAGCCATGTGGCACAGTAGTTGAAACTTTTACAGGTATTATCCAGGCCCCTGTCCTTGAGGCTGTAGCTTGCCCCGCAGATGTTGTTCTGTTCTGTACCGGGTATATGGCACAGTACTGATGATCGGCCGGGCGTCTACTATACTGCGTACCTGGTTCAGGATACCATCGTTTTGAGTTGAGGTCCTGCCGGGCCCAGCCTCAAGGATTCCTCAACTGCTGGCCCTCACACGCCCCTGTTGGCGCCATGAGCATCAACTTGCCTAGGACAGAGGAAGATGTCCTCCAGCTGTGGACAGACATCGATGCCTTTCAGAAGCAGATGCGGCTCACTGAGGGCCCGTGAACATTTCACTTCTATGATGGACCGCCACTTGGTCAATGCTTTCCATGAAAGCTTCTGGATGCCCGCAGCTTCGACTAACAATGCTTCCACTTAAGCGACTGGTATGAAGCCCTATAAATCCAATGCCGAGTTCATTATGGCTTCGTGGGCTAGATAATTGTCACTGTGACAGGCCTGCCTCATTGTGGCCACCTTCTGACATTCACCATCAAGGATATCATCCCTCGCTGCTGGTCGATGAAAGGATACCATGTTGTTCGGCGCTTCGGATGGGGCACTCATGGAGTGCCCATTGAGTACGAAATCGACAAGAAACTCTGACAAAACTCGGTCTCGAGACATACAATTCAGAATGCAGAGCCATTGTGATGAGCTATGCCCGCGAGTGGAGGCAGACAATCCAGCGTCTTGGACACTGGGTCGATTTCGATCACGACTAAAAGGCAAGCAACGAACTATCCTGCGATGCAACCATGGTATTTCCAATGATGAGGGATCACTAACCATAAAACGGTCCATGGACACGACCTTCCTGGAGTCTTGCTGGTGGGTCTTCAAGCAGCTGTTTGGAAAGGGGCAAGTGTACAGAGCCTACCAGATCATGCCCCTTTTCACAGTTTTGTGCACCCCACTCAGCCAGATGGAGTCGAAGCAAAAGGAGAAGATGATACAAGATCTTGCTATCCTCGTAGCGTTGCCTATCACGCAGTGTGGCTCAGCAGGATTTGAGGGCACATCTCTTGTCATTTACACTACAGCTCCATGGACGCTGCAATCGAATCTGTTCATTGCTGCCCATTCCGAATTTGAGTACACCGCCAAAATCCTTGAAGAGGAAACGGGGAAGAAATATCTACTCCGGGAACAGGGCATTTCGATGCTCTATAGAGATCCCAAGAAAGCAAAATCCAAGGTCACCAGAAAGATCGTCGGAAGGGACATGGCGGATTGGAAATACGAGGCGCTGTTTCCACACTTCACCCAAACCTTCTCGGACTGCTTTCAGGTCATCATGGCCAGTTATGTGGAAGCAGGTAAATGCAGACATACATTCTAGAGGAGCTGAACATTCGGCAGCTAGTTTTGGCCAGTGAGAAGGAACAACACCGCTACAACGTTTTGCTGAGTGCACGTGTGGATTGGCCGAAATGGGGTAAGAAGGTCAAGATGAGTGCGCAGGTCGTGCGGAACGTCCTACCCGAGCTGTCGCAAGAGCAGCTGCGATAATTTCAGAAAGACAAGAAAAAGACAGTCGACGGAGTCGAGCTGGAGGCGGGGGGTATTCCGACCGTCAGAGTTCTTGGGTCGTCCCAGCCGGACTTGAGCGAAGGAAATGGTCCCTCTCCGCATCTCGAAGCGGCTTTCTCAGACGAGATCCTCATCTTGGTCGACACAGAGCAGCGCCCTGAGCTTCTTGATGACGAACTGGCACGCGAAATCGTCAATTTTGTGCAGAGAATGCGGAAGAAGGCAGGCCTGGTCCCGACCGATACGGTGCTGATGCAGTATGAGATCTTGGCCCAGTCCAAAGGCTCGAACTTTGAGAAAGTGGTCGAAGCCCGTCGAGGCATTTTTGAAAGTGCCCTACGTGGAAGACTGACCCAAGCATCGGCTGGTCATAGCCGTGGCTGTCCGTCGATAATCTTTGAAGAGGAACATGCGTTAGAAAAGCTTGTGTTGAAGCTGCAGCTTGTAGACGCCCGGGCATCATAAGGTCTTCTTGGTTTCGGAGTCTGAAGTGGCGGAACCTGACGATTGGTACTTCGACGTCTCTCATGTTGTTAGTAGCAGCACCACAAATCCGGAGGCTTATAATTGTCTCGGTGTGAAACCTTGCGTTGTTTTGGGCCGTTTTATGGGCACGAAACAATTAATTGTGGCGGTTGGGGGCTTACGACCTGGCCTCACTTTATGGTCGTATCCATACTCGGCCGTCTAACTGGCCCAGTCGAGAGAGCGTGCTAAGCATAAATTGAGCCTCTTCGCTGACTTCTCACGGACCCCAACTCTCACACTCCCCTTTTGTCACCGCCACAAAAGGTCTTTCCTTTGCATTTGTCGTCACAGTTCGGGCCCCCTTAGGCTGATCGCTGGCCAAAGGGGACCCCTGGTCGACCTGCACAATTTACCTAGATAGGGCTCATGGTGCGCGGCTATCGCTCGGGTCCAGCCCCAACAAGTCCGCGACCCAACACTACCAAAAGCGCGCGTCTATGTCCTTGGCAGTCAGCCTATAGGCGACGCCACAACGTCGGAACGTTTGAGGTAGGAGGTTTCTTGCACGCAAGTAGGTGTGCTCCGGGGCCAGCTGGGCTGATTACTGTCCGTACAAGGCCTGAGGCCCCACCCTCGTATTGGACAGTCACTGTGGACTTGGGCAAGTCTCCACCACTTGTACATATTACAGTGTAATTTTAGTAGCGCCATTTGGGCCATCCACGTCGAGGGGTCTTTACCCCTGTGTCCGAGTAAACAAGTCTCCCATGAGCGCACTTGTCGAGGACCTGGGCACAGGTATAAAGTTCAAAAGCCCGTCCTCCTGAAATACACGCGCTCTCCCAAGAAATACTCGACCACTCGCGTCTCCACCACCGACGCATATCACTCTTTACATTCCCCAGTGCCCCGGCGGTACACTGCCCACACGCTCCTTTCTGCTCTTCAACCACGGTCATTCATGCAAGCTTTCTAGGATTATCTAACGAAAATAAAAAAAGCACACGTACACACACAACCAAAAGAGATAACCACAAACCCCATCCTCTTCAAGATGAAGTACTCTCTCACGACCTGTCTTGCCGTCGTTGGCATGGCGTCGGCCCACTCTTGGCTCGAATGCACAGACCACGACAACGAGGAGATCCTTCAAAAGATGATTGCGGGTTCCCAAAAGACACCGCCAGAGCTTGTCGACCCAGTGTAAGTACCCAATCCCCCCCTCCCCTCTGAAATCCCCAGACTTGGAAGAACGTTCAAGCTGATCATGGTCCTCAACAGCTTCTTCCCCGAGAAGTGCCACGGCTGGCCTCGCGCCAAGGCCAACCCGGGCGATTGGATCGACGAGTCAACCAACTTCTCTTGGAACATCCCCGCCAAGTCCTTTGAGGGCGACGACTCCGCCTGCCACCCGTCGCAGCGCAGCCCAGGCCAGCAGGCCAACGCGCCCATGGCGACAGCCAGCCCTGGCGACACCATCAAGCTGCGGTACGGCGGCAACGGCCACTCGCGCGGCGCGACCGCCGGTGCAAACAACGACCCGGGCGAGGTCAGCGTGTACTGGGCCGGGGCCAAGGAAACCGAGATCGAGACCATCGACGAGTTCACCGACGCCAACCGCATTGCCCAGGCCGGCTTCGCCGAAGACTCCTTCTCCTACCCCGCAGACACCAGCATCATAACCCCCGTGCAGGGCCTTGTTGATAAGGGGAACTGGATGGACGTCACTCTGCCCGCAGACATGGAGCCCGGGAGGCACATGATGGTTTGGGTATGGAGCTTCAACGGCGCGCCTCAGTGGAGCACGTGCTTTGACGTGGAGATCCAGTAAGAGGCGCAAGTAGGGCCTGCTTCGGCTGAACTATATGTACATTATGTTACTGAGCCGCATATATACGGGATTTGGCTACACATTGCTTTTATTATGGAGGGGAGGGAAACTCATGATCTCGAACCAGCTGGCTGCGGACACTTGAAGTGAAATGGGAGCTGTAGGGCCGTGTCAACCCCAATGAGTCAGTAACGTCGCGATTAGACAAGGCCGTGTAATTAGTTTGGTCCTTGCATCTCAGTACCTAGGGTCTGGAGCTCTATTGCACTATTCTCCGAGGCTACCAGCGAATAAATAGGTACAAATGACCTACTTAGACCGACTCGACATCGAAGTCTGGAAATGTTGCCCAGGACGAGGTGCGCTTGAGTGGGGTTCGATATGGTGTAAGTGACCGAAACGGCCTAGCGTCGTTTCAGCGCCCACAAAATCCACGACACGCCCAGGACTACGAGCATCATGATTCCATCAACCGTCTCTTTCAGCCACTTAAAAGTATACTTGAAATATTCTGGGCCTGTTTTGCTGATGTCACATCGATAGATCCTTCTTTTAGGTTCAATGGTGAGTATAAGAAATGCCCACAGAACTCCAATAGGCAGGTGTAGCATCGTGAGCAGCTGTCCAAAACTCACGCCACGATCAAACAAGCTTGAGCATGTAAATTAAAGTTCGATTTTGCTAAAACAGCTTCTGCTCTCATTCCAAACGATATCCGGGGCCCGTAATCGTCACTAAGATTATGACGCTCGTCAAACACCAGAAAACTCGTTCACTATGCACGGGCCGTCATGCAGAACAATGTGAGCAGGAGTGATACCGCCTTGTGTAGGAATACTGAAGCTGATAGTCACTTCCTCCGATGGATACCGCGTATCATGACCAAAAGTGCTGATGTCGGCCGTGTCGTCGGCAAAAATGAGGCCGTGCTTGCCGCCCTCGATGAAAGCCTCGCTTGACACACCCTCGGTGGCATTGGGCATGATGAAGTGAACGAGGCCGCTGATCCACCACACATACCTGGGCTCTTATTTTAGTGCTGTAACGGCATAGATCGCACGCTTCAGCACGGGGACTTACTGTTTCCGCGGCGCATTGTGCAGTCCACCAAGAAAATTCGGCGGAATGACACCGTATGAGGTGTTCTCTGCGTTCCCGAAGGGCAGGGAAAATGAACCGATTCTTCCAGGGAGGGTAGAAGGCGCCAGCTTTTGGGTGATCTGCCAACATTCTAGCACGCTGGCGTTGTTCCGTCCCGTCAGGGCAGTGACATTGAGGAAGTCTGGCATATGGAGCTGAGCCGCAGTGTCATTAACGGAGCTTCGGATGTCGTGTTGCGCCAACGAGGAGCCTGCCACTGAGGACGCTAGGCCAACGGCAAAAATTTGGGAGCGCATTATGGCACTGTGTAGTACTCTGGAATTGCTCGAGTGTCCTCAGAGAGCCAGGAGGGTGAACTTGGGAAGACGGTGCGCCTTGTGCGAGTTTGTGAATGGACGGAATTTGCCTGTTTTGAAGTTGAAGGTCGTCCAGGTTGTCCTCTTATATACATGTACGCTCGTGCTATGTTCATGAAATGTGTACGGAGGCTTTGAAGATAGCTCACAGAATTCGTTCTATACGCAGAAATATGTCTGATACTAGGCAAATTATACGTTCTCCGCATATTCATGACTAAGTTATCTTCGCCGAATGTTAAAAAATTCCGTCAACTCCTGTCTCATGATCGTAGTTGCCGCTTCCGTCCGTAATTGTGTGCGAGTCGCTGTAAGATCCACACAACTGATCTCCTTACAGCCTTGTCTCGGAATTCCCATACAGCTTTTGAGACGCAGAAACGAAATGCCCGCCTTGCTATGCGGACAGCTGGTCTGACACATTCGAGATAACTTTAATTCCGCCAGGCGCGTGCTGTCTGCATGTCTGAAGTACTGATATTGTAATTTCGGCCAGGTCGAAATTTTGGACAGTCTAAGCTCACACGTTTCTAAAATGTGGATTGCGGAGGCAGCTGGCCAATGAAGAGAAATATGTCTAGGCTGTGACGAGCATGCAATGGTCGTACGCCACTTCCATTACAGACAGGCACTTTGCAACAGCGTGATGTCTGATGTTGAGCAGCGATTCGCCCCATAGCTGGAGCAGAGTGCTAGTCAGCGAATTTCATCATTCCCGAGTAACAAGAATTATTTTTCTACTCGGCGAGACAGATAAGCTGGTTGTTCGCTCTGCTTTTCTCCCGTTCGCGATCCCATTGATATATGGTGCTCTTCTAAGAATTTGCCAAGGCTGAGAACCTGGAACGCATCCCCCGGAAATTTTGGGGGCTGCAAAAAGCTTGAAGAAAGACCCGTACAGAGTACCGCGCTTTCTCCGTAGATATTGTGGAGTGGCCAGGGTGCAGATATCCCTTAGATCTTTGATTTGCATCGCTATGTTCAGGGGCTGTGAACGCTAGCCTGTTCGAGTGTTGATAAGGCATCTGGCGAAGTGATCATCAAATCCTTGTGACTCTGACGGTGAAGTACCTACGCCTCTTGCAATAGCTACGGCCTAACATGCGACACCCGCGCAGGATATTGGTAAAAGAATAGAATGTTTGTGAATTCGTGTAGTCTTGAGATCGACAGGGAGCGTGAGGTTGTTTTGCTGTGAGGCTTGAGCATGAGTCGCGTCCTGAGAATTCCTCGCGCCCACGGATCAAGCCCGAGGGAGCGACCCCATATTTTAAATTGTTAGCACGCTGCGGCTCCGTTGCGGCGCACTCGTCAGCCAAGTCCTGCTTGAGGGAAGACGGCGACGTCACTGCAACAAAATTCAAGACAGCGGGCTCTCCGAATCCAATCCTCATGAGAATTTGTCTCCGGATTTTGATACAGAATTCTGTCACACATGGCCCTCGCCATGTTTTTTTCTCTACTCTTGAGTAAAGAACGTGGTGAGCTTCCCGGCTTCGAGCTCAGTTACACTGCAGAGACTCTCTGCGTGTGTATTGGACGCTCGCCAGGACAGCACACTCCAGGTGTGGGGCATGACCAAAACTGGGGCGAAAAGCTCGCGACAACAAGAGACAGCGATGACTGGCGCAGTTGGCGTCAACGATCCTGAAAAGGTTTTTCCTGTAACACCATCAAGTGGGTCATCCGGGAAGATGATTGCTAAGCTACAGCATGGAGGATATATAGAAGAGCTCGAAGGCTGCCTGCGCCGGTCAATGCTCTGTCTGGTTTCTCACAACCACTTTGATACCCCTTCAGTACTATTTTCAAATATACCGTCAACTTTCCAAGATTAATCGCACCTAAACATCTAAACCAGTCACTCATAATGGGAAGCACCACCGATTACAAGTTTGAGGGATGGACGGCCACGGACCCTTCCGCCATCGAGGGCAACATGAAGTGGCAGGAGATCAAGCCAAAGGCCTGGGAGGAGACCGACGTTGATATCAAGGTCACTCACTGTGGAATGTGTGGCAGTGATCTGCATTTCCTTAGCAATGGATGGGTAAGACTCTCCCCTACACTCGAACCTCTCGCCAGCTCCAAGTGAGCCTGCCTGTGTTCTCACTACTCAGGGCGTGACATCGAATGCTAACCTCAAATACAGGGAGCGACAAACTGGCCCCTCACCGTTGGACACGAGATTGTCGGCGTGGCAGTCCGGGTAGGAAAAGACGTCAAGACCGGCATCAAGGTCGGCGACCGCGTGGGCGTCGGTGCACAGGGCGACTCGTGCCTGAGCCGCCAGGGCAAGTGCGCCGAGTGCGAGATCGGCGAGGAGAACTACTGCGACCAACTCGTGTGGGCCTACAACTCCAAGCACTTCAACGGCGACATCAACACGGGCGGCTACGCGACGCACCACCGCTCTCCCGGCCACTTCGTGGTTAAGATTCCCGACGGCCTCGACTCGGCCCAGGCCGCGCCGATGCTGTGCGGCGGTGTGACCATGTTCAGGCCCCTGAAGCAGCACAAGGTCAAGGCCGGCATGACGGTTGGTATCGTGGGCGTGGGCGGTCTCGGGCACTGTAAGTTCCAGAAATACCCCTTTCAGTCAGGTGTCTCCTCTCCCTATCCTCTCCTATTTACTACTGAATCCACCACCTCATCTTGATGCCCGGTTTCAACGCAAAGCTGACAGTCTTCTGTGTCCAGACGGTGTGCTCTACGCCAAGGCGATGGGTGCGCGTGTCATCGGTATCTCGCGACGGGAGAACAAGCGCGAGGAGGTTATGAACCTCGGGGCCGATGGTTACATTGCGACGGCGGATGAGAAGGACTGGGCTACCAAGCACGCAAGGAGTCTGGACCTGATCATCTCAACGGTTGCTTCTGTCAATGTGAGTGGCGAATCCCATCTTGCAGACTCATCGACAATACTGACCATCAAACTCAGGTTCCCCTCACGGAGTACCTTGGCCTGCTCAAGAAGGGCGGAAGCTTCACCCAGGTCGGCCTGCCCGACGATGGTGTCTTCCAGATGAACGGGGGTCTGATCGTTCACAACCGCCTCAACTTCGAGGGGTCCGTCATCGGATCTCCTCAGGACTTGCGCGACATGCTGGAGTTCGTGACCGAGCACAACATCAAGGGTCTGATCCAGGAGCGCCCGATGAAGGACGCGACCAACGCAGTGGTCGACCTCGAGGCTGGCAAGGCCCGCTATCGCTACGTCCTGGTGAACGAGTCGTAAGGGAGACTCATTTGGATTGCATTTACCTGGCGTTGGTGTAGATCAGCATCCGAGGCTTGGGCTTGTCTCTGGGGAGGGTTCTGGGTAGACGGATAGAGAAAAGGTTTTCTGCACGATGGATTGTGCAACGATGGTCTTTGGTCTGGGAAACGTGCCTCTAAAAGGGTCCATTCAGGTATCTTTGCTGCATTTTATTCATAGAAGAAAATCATCAAGAGCCGTTGCGCTCAGTCAATATCCGGGCCCGGCCTGAAGTGGTAGTCTATACCAGCTGACTTTGTCTCAAAACCATGGGTCCCACGCCACCCATCAAGCCAGTACAAAGTCCACACAGCTCTCATATGTCTGCAGTGCGTTCTCGCCGAACCAAAACCATTGCATCACACATTCTCCGGCAACTTGGCAAGCGCCTGCCGCCACCTGAGGCACCTCGACGGAGAAAGCAGTGTTGTTCGCCGGGAGCTCAGCCAGTGCCTCGTCCGCGTACACGTCGAAGGAGATAAGCGGCTCCCCAATCACAGTATTGGTGGCCGTGTCGACAATGGACACGTTCATGGGACCCACGTGGGGGATGGGGATGGCGGCTTGGAAGTCCACGACGTCGCCAACCGCGAACTGCTGCACATTGTCTGCGTTGTCTTCGAATTGTGCTCCACGGCAGAGGAAGGCGTTGCCTGTATGTGGTTAGTCTTTGCTGGAAATCGGTTCATGGGCTTCACGAAGGCTTGGGACGAATATACTTACAGTTAGTACCCACAGCTCCTAGGTCCTCAATGGGGATCGTGCCGTCAGCCTCTACGGCGGCAACAGCATCCGCACCGCAAAGCTCGGCCATAGCTGACCCGGCTATTCTTGCCGGGGGAGAGGTGATGTTGCCATGAGCTGATACAGCCACGGCGAAGAAGGAGGCGATAGCCACTGATGTCCTCATCTTGAAGTATGAATAGGTTGAGTGGTATTGAGTCTGTGGGTGCGGGCGTGACTAATCAGAATAGTGCAGGCGTAAACGAGTGTCCGGCACTGTATAATATAGCGATTATATTGTGCGAAAGAGGTATTAGTCGGATTATCGAGGAGTGAAGAAGGAATGCCCAGTCGTGCCCAGAATTGGACAAGACACGTCTTATAAGATCCTCAGTTGATCCCATGCCCAGATGGCTGTTTGCGGGTCGCTAGCAGATCTGTGGCAGATCATGACACGGGTTGTATTCTGGGACGTTCTGTCCATTTGCCGACCCCGTGGATGCCGTAGCGCGAACTTGAAGAACCTTGTAAGTTCGAGGCATAGCCGGTGAGACTATGGGACGAATTCGAACTTTGATAGCTGCCATTGCATAGAAAACAGGCGCGCCAAGGTGTCAGGGAGACGGAGGATTCTTGAAACTCACGAGTACAGTATCATGTATGTGGTGTCAAGGCTTCCGGTTCTATAGCCGAGATGACTCCCCTGTAAGAAGTACTTCTAGCGGCTCCTCGACAAGCTTTGCCAACCCAACATTAAGCTCGAGCCGCAGATCTTGTGAAGCTTGCGAGGCTTGAGAACGAGAGCGATCCGCAGATTTCCGGTAACATGTAGATCCGGATCAACCACGGCCGAGGCGTTTGTTGAAGTCAATATCTCAATGCAAGGCAATGAGTCAGATGGCGGACGCATTTACAATGCCCAATGTGGCTCAAAATCACTAGAACGACTATTTTAGGTGGGCGCCCTGCCCCAGAGCTTGACTTCTCGTGGCCACGGGACAGTTGAACAATGTCCGTTTCAGCCAGAAGCCATCGCGACCTTGATGGCTTTCCACAACCACTCGCGTGCCTAGGTAATCAGCACACTCTGCACAATAAGCATATCGTCTGAATTGTAGAAACAAAACAGATGATTGTACCAAGGTATGTCTATCGATCGGAAAACAGTCCTAGACACTGAGCTTGACTCTGTCCGTAGTTCAGACAGCATGTCAGGCTGATTCTCAGCAGAGTCCCTACCGATAGCAATTCTGCTTATCAGTCTGCAAAAATCGGCGCTCTTACTTTGAATATGCTCAACCAGGTGCTACTATCCGCAACGTTCTCGCAGATTTTGAACTTCCCACGTTCACTCGCGAGCACGCGCAGAACGGGCCTGCCAAGAGTTCAGTGGGCGCCTGAAACCAGGAAGAAGAGCAGCATGAGCGGGCGCGAAAGGGGACCTCGGGAGGATCTAACATGCGAGATGCATCACTTGACCCCCTATAATAACAGTTTTTTAGTTTTTTTTTGGCAATTCTCATTCTTCGCAACTCAAAAAGCTTGCTCACATACGCTGAATTTCCGCGATATTGAATGTTACGCACTTTGGGAACAGATAATCGCCGGCGTGGTTCCCTCTGTGACAGAACAAGGGAATGGTGTTCGGCGACTACGTCGGTACGAATACAGCATTTCCCGGTGGCCTAGCTCCTGCTTTGCTCACTGTTCCTGGTTTCAGTTTGTCAATGGGGCTGATTCTTGCTGGATACCATACCTGGCACGCTCAGTTTCTGGAAGTGGTGCGATTCCCATTGGGGGACTTGCCATTGAATCAAGGGTATCCCTGTTCGATTGCACTTCTATCCCTGCATCGCCATGCATTCAATTGGCAGCCTTGCCATGCCAAGACGTGTCGATTTACACAAGGCTGCGGATCAGATTCATGACGAAATCTGCACTGGGTTCGTGTGCGGAAACGGCTCTCGTATCGTTGCGAGATATATGATGCCACTGTCACTCCCTCCAGTACGGACCAAGGGTACACGGCGTTTCCCTACTGAGCTGTTTCAACACCCAGCCGTGTCGATTGGAGCAATTGGCCGCAACCTCAGGCTAAGTCGCAACGGCGAAGACCGCCCGGCACGGCGATAGCTTGATCCAGGGATCGCAGACGTGGATGGAACGTTTGAAGCCGAGCTCGGGAATGGTCGTCGCGAGGCTACTTGTGCCCTTGCGGCAGACCTGCCCAGGCAGAGGACCTTGGAGAACGGCCAGAAGTGCTGGGCGTGGTCGTTGGGCGTGTGCCATGTCGACAGGCGGGACTGATCTGGAAATTCTCACCCAAATCGGTTCGACAACAGGCGTGCCTTATGTAAGCATACCTGAACCGACAGAATAGACTCTTCGCAAGGACAGAACTTGCTAGTCCAACGTCGATGTCGGGTCGCTGAGTTGGACTGCGTATCTGATTACTGACGGTTGATCTCAAGGACCCTGTTGCAGGGAGCCCCGGATCAGCAGCTTTCGATACTGCTCCAGACTCTGGCCGATGATGTTGATGAAGGGCCACTGCGCATTGCTCTTAAAGAAGTGCGCCCAGATCTTGAGGACGGCCAGGCTGAGCGAGGCAGGGTCCCGGTCCGTTTGCATGCGGAGATCGGCCTCATCCTCCTCAAAGTCGACGACGTCGTACGCCTCCTCGACGATGCATCGTACCCAATGAACGATCCGATCTTCGCTATCTGTGTTGAGTTCCTGTCAGACCTGACGACGCCAACTTCTGAAAAGTCCACAACGGACAAGCCTCGGATGTGCTTGTACATACCACTGAGCGCCGTTGTGGCCGCCGACGCCGCGATCGTCGAGAGCCACTTGCTAAGCAGCACGGCACACTCGAGCCCCGACAGCGAGTGGCGCACGCTCCAGAAAAACGCCTGGCTGCGGGCCACGCGGTCGACGCCGAGGCGGACGGGGATGCTGAGCATGTGGGCCGTGTACAGCAGCGCCGTGATGACGCCGCCGCCGCGCTCCACCGCCGGCGAGCGGCGGATGGCCTGGGCGATGCGTGCTGGGTCCCGCGACTCGAGCGCCCGGTAGGGCCCGAGGTGGAGGTAGATGCGGACGTAGGCCAGGCCGAGCAGGGAGCTCGATGTGAAGGGGATGGGGCCGTTCTCATTGTTGGGGTCTAGGCTGGATTCGGGGGCTTGCTGCCACCCAGCGGTCCAGGAGCGCAGGCCGCGTCTGGAGTGCGGTGGTTAGTTCTTTTCTCAACATTGTATCATGGTGAATATTAAGTATACTCACTCCAGCTTGTCGACCTCTTCACTTGGCAGTGATGCCGAATGGTCCATGACCGGCAGTGAGAGGTCGCGCACGATATAGATCCTCTGCAGCAGCCCGTGCAGAAGCATGTAGTTTCCCAAGGGAGTCGGGATGGGATCGAGAGGCGCCGTCCCATCCGTATTCCGTAGCAGCAGAGATAAAGCGTCCTGGAAGAAAAGCTGCTGCTTCCCGGTCTCGCGCCAAGCCATATCCCACTGCTGCGCCGTCTGCGCCTTCCACTCGCCCGTCGAGCACGGCAGCCGGAGGCCGACCTCGTTGCTTCGCAGCACGGGGTACACGTTGTACGCGATGCTGTGGGTGTGCATGAAGGAGAAGGCAATCAGCTTGGCCCGCCGCACCGACTCCTGCCTCACCCAGGCGTGCCAGGCGGCTTGGTCCCCGGGGACCAGCTCGGGGGCGTCGTCCTCGTGGAGGCCAATCTCACGCAGGACCTGGGCCAGCAGCGCCTGTAGGGCAAATGCCTCCTGTACGAGGTGGGCGCTCGGCTCCCAGGTGGCGTAGCCCATGAGCACTATCAGGGCCCGCACCGTCTCGATGGGCTCCCATTCGCCCCAATCTCTGCCCTGGGCGGCGGCTGCCGGCTCTCGCCTCTGGGTTGGCAGGCCGTGGAGGTGGAGGAACGACCCAGTCTTCGGGCCGAACTTGTCGGACTCGCGCGCGAGTCTCTGAATCAAGATTGCCTTGCCTGCGTGGAAGAGCTTCTCGGACATCCGGTGCTCGAAGCAGTACTGCGCGCCGATTCCTGCTATGCCCAAGATGAGCTCGACGGAGTGCTCGAATATGCGAAACGTGGGCGTGTGGATGAAGGGCATGTGCGAGTGGAAGCCTTCAAAGAAGGAGGTCATGTAGCGCGTGAGGGCATGGCGAGAGGGAAACTTGAAGTTCGGGTCAAGGACATCACGGAATGTCTCAATCGAGGCGTTGAGACGGCTTCGCTGGTCTTCGGAGATGCGGTGCGGCTGGGAGTCGGTATCAACCGAACGCGGGTCTTGCTTGGACGTCAGTCGGACATTGATGAGGATTGCATGATACTGGACAGTGACCTACTATGATGAGGAAGGGCCTCTGTGATGCGATTGCCAGTCGGTGCTGACGGCAACCACGAGCTGAAGGGCGTGCCGGGCTGAGTCCTGTTTTGGCCAGGCCCAGGCGTTGCAGTGCCTCCTCTCGACTCCCGCATGGCCGGATCAACAACCTCGTGGTCCCTATCAGGGCGCTGAAAGTAGGGACTCCATTCTGCCGGAAGACCAACGCCGTCGAGAAAGTTGGCAAATTCTCTGAAGTGAGCATCAAACCCCACTGCATCTGGATTGTCTAGCTCGGGTCAGCTTCGATGAATTTATTCACAGAATTACGGAGTTGGTCGAAGCAGACAGGGAACAGACCGTTCTCATAGAAGGGCTCTGCCAGTAGACTTTGCTGATACGTGGCATCATCCACGAGAGTATCATTGCCGGAGATGGCCAGGGGATACAGCTCAGCCTGCGGTGCTGCTCCTGCTGCTGCTGCTGCTGCGGCTGCTGGTGCTTGCGGTGGCTGCTGGGGCCAATTATGCACGCTCATGGCCGAGAGGGAGACGGCGGCGGCCATGTCAGCCTCGACCGGCCCGTGCAGCTGCTCTGCGGAGTCCGGCTCCGACGGGCCATTCTGCGACTCGGGGGCGTCCTCATGGAGGGCGATACGCTGGTGTCGGGTCAACAGATCACGCCGGGCAAAGGCAGCCCTACATTGGCAGATGAAGGGCTTCTCTTTGGTGTCTGAATTACAACGAGATATTTGTGAGCATTCAAGTATATGGCCATGTCATAGACTACAGAAATACTGACGAGTCCGCACATGGCGCTCCAAGTGCTCGGTCCGCTTGAAGGTTCGGCCACAATGAGGGCAAGCTCGCGCATCGGAGCCATGACTGTCGTTGTGGCCTTGGCTGCCCACGTTTCGTCTCCTCCGCTTAACCGGAGCATTCGATCCCCTTGTGCTTCGATTGTTGGTATCGTTGTGGGACAGCATGTCTATCCACCTTTGGCGTGCAGATCGCCCCAACGCCTCTGCGGGTTGGAGATGTCGAGACGAGAATCCGGGGCAAGTTGGAGATGGGGGCATGCCTTGGCTTTTGTTGGAGACAACTCTGAATATTTGTGGGTCTTTTGCTTTTGCCAAGATAATGGACCTCCAACGTGCATGGGATCGACGTCCGATACGGATATCTGGTGGAGGCGTGAAGACTCCCCAAGTCCCCGCCTGGATATCCTAGACTCCACGACACCCATGCTTCCATGCGGCCATGCCACATTATCTCGATGGGAATGTTATCACAAGTACTCCACATAAACACGTTGGTAAGCTAACCAGGTGTTGCATGACCTGAGGTTGGGATGCAGCGAGTAACCCATTCGCGGCTTTGCCAGTGAGTTGTGCATAGGAACGCGAGAGATGGTGGAGCTGAAATGCGCCAATGACACCAAGCTGCGTTGGATTTTTTGGTCGTCGACCTCAAAGCAAAGTTGCCAGTGTTGTAGACAAATGTCAGCAGCAGGCTGAAATACATAGAACTCTATTGGAAACTTGGAAGTTGGTGCATGCAAGATGTCCATCATGTTCAAATTCCCAGGGGTGGCTTTCATAACCGGCGCAGGCGGAACTGGTGAGTGACCCAGACGATAGATGACCAGGACTTCTTCTTGCCGCAACGAGTCCCGACTTGCTAACACCCACTCAGGTATCGGAGCAGCCGTAGCCAAAGGCTTCGCCCGGGCAGGATGCACCAGAATCGCCATCACCGACCTCAACAAGAACTCGCTGGCAGACACCCGCGAGTCCATCCTGCAGATCGCCCCCAGAGCACAAGTCGTGAGCCGGGAGGGCGACATCGCCGACGAGGGCTTCGTCAACGCGTTTGTGCGGGACGTCGCCGAGACCTTCTCGCGAATCGACTATTCGGTGAGCTGTGCCGGTATTCTGGGCGCGTCGCTGCGGTCGCACGAGACGTCCACGGCCGCGTTCGATCTCATCACGAATGTCAACTATAAGGGCACCTGGCTGGCATCCAGGGCGGTTATTGGTCATATGCTACGGCAGCAGCCACATGAGGAGCACTCTGGGCAGCGGGGTGCTATTGTTCATATCGCCAGTCAACTTGGTATCGTGGCAAGGCCGGCAGCTGGTGAGTTGAGTCTGAATTTGGCCTGACCTGGGCTTCCTTGGATTTAACATATATTCTCTACTGCAGCTCCCTATTGCGCTTCAAAGGCGGCAATCATCAATATGACCCGGTCCGACGCCATCGACTACTCGCAAGACGGCATCAGGGTAAACTGCGTCTGCCCAGGCGTGATCGCAACGCCAATGACGGTATCATCAGACGAGTTGATCGAAAGACTGAGACCGGCCATTGATATTGCACCTATGAAGCGGATGGGCACGCCTGAAGAGGTGGCCAACGCGGTCCTCTTCTTGTGCTCAAGTCAGGCTTCATTCGTCCAGGGCCATGCGATGGTGGTGGATGGAGGATATACTATCAACTGAGAAGGCTATGAGTGCTCGGATTTATATCTCTTGATAGTCTGCGGACATTATACAATCAATCTAGCCTGCTCTGAATTGATGGGCTGGAGGGTGAAGCCTGGGTTGTGAACTGGCTCGTACCAGGGGCAGAGGGCACATATTCATCCTCGAGCCGTCACTCACCGGAGCCATCATTGCATCGTCATGAAGAGCAGAGACATCTGAGAAGATTTCGATCTTTATATTGTTCATGATGAAATACTCCGTAGCGGAAAGCTTTACTCTCTTCAGACTTGGTCATGTCCTGATATTGATTTCACGCGTCGAGTTGTCTTCCACGCCCATCATCACTGATTACTCGGCAACGGGCGGACATGCCCGGCCATCCACTTAGAATTTCTTCCAGTCAAAGTTGGTCTCCCATGCGTGCCCAACCTCAAGAACCTTCTTTTCCTGCCACAGCCCACCCACAATCTGCATCCCGACAGGGAGCTGCACCCCGGCGTCGTCTTTGGCAGGAAGATACCCCACCGGCACTGACATCGCAGGGTGGCCCGTCACATTGAACACAGCAGTATTCGTCGTCAGCCCGATCGTAGGCTCAAACGAGCCAAGGACCGAGTCTCGGGTGCCATGGCGTGGCGCCACGAATGGCGTCGTCGGCATGATGATGGCGTTGTAGGTTTCGAATGCTTGCTGGTAGGCATCGCTGATCTTCCGGCCGATGTTGACTGTCTTGGTGTACAACCCTGGGAACCTTTTGGTCAAGTACAGGCCATTGATGACGGTATTTTTGGTGGAGGGAAACAGGCGCTGGAAGCTTGCGTCGGTCCAGGGCAGACGCGCTTTTTCGAACTCGGTCAGGCCGAGGCCTCTTCGCCCCGAGGCTGTGCCCAAGATGCTGGACGAGCCCGCTATACGCTGCTGGATAGTCCAGATTGAGGGCCCTTCTAGGTGGAGTGGGACAGAGACCTCCTCGACGACTGCTCCCAACGACTGGAGCTTCCGAGCAGCGGCAAGAACATGATCTCTTACACGTGGATCGACAATTTCTTGGTCGAACCCTTCCTTCAAAAGACCAATCTTCACCCCGTCCAATCGCCCACAGCCAGCTTGAAGCGCCGCGGCATAGCCAAACGAGCCGTGGGCAGCAGCCCCCAGAGACCTATCGTCAATCCCATCATACCCAGCTATCACATCCAGGCACCGCGCCGCTTCCAGCACCGACCGACAGATCGGCCCAGCGTGGTCATCAACCGCATCGCCGCTCGTGATCCCCGTGAAAGGCACCAGCCCATGCGTCGGCTTCAGCCCCACGCACCCGCAAAACGCCGCCGGCACGCGAATGCTGCCCCCCTGGTCCGTGCCCAGCGCGACGTCCACCGCCCCGCCGCCCACCAGCGCCGCGCCGCCCGAGGTGCTGCCACCCGCGGAGTACCCCGCTGCGAGGGGGTTGTCGACGGTGCCCTGGGCGGACGTGAAGGACGCCGTCGAGTTGCAGAAGTGCTCGCAGGTCGCTGTGCCGAGGATGTCGGCGCCGGCGTCGAGCACGCGCGTGACGATCGTCGCGTCGGTGTACGGGGTCCAGGGCGGGAAGGCGTCGGTGCCGTAGAATTGGGGGATGGTGGCGACGGCGATGCAGTCTTTGATGCAGACTGTTTTGCCTTTTAAAGACAGGCGGGCGGGATCCTTGGTGGAGGAGGAGGAAGAGGAGGAACCCTTGATTAGGAAGCGGTACGCCCAGGCGTGGCCGAATTGCTGGTCTTCGGCTGTGGGGAGGTGTACATTCTGTCGGGGGTATTTCTTGGTGTCGGGTACTGGTTGGTAGTCAGGGAGGCTTTCTATGCGCTGCGCACAGTCGTGGACTGCTGCGAGGAGCCGTTGGTAGTCGGCCGACTCGTCGGGCTTGATGGTCAGGCCTAAGGGCTGGAGGAGTTTCTCGACGTCGCCTTGTTGCACGGGGTTATCTCTGTGCAGTCGGTGTTAGTGAAGCTTCGTGAAGTGACAGCAGAGAGTTGGTACGTACTGGGAGATATCCTTGAAGAAGACGGACATGGTGGGCAATGCTTGTCACAGAACGCTATGATGTCTCGCACGACTCATCCCTCTGACAGTAATCAATAGACAGCTCTTCTTGGGATCAAAAATCACAGGCACGATGACCTGTCATTGCTACTCTGTGATAAACTACCATAGTATGTGTAGCAGATACTATGCCCCAACGAACTATGGACCATGGAGTAAGTTAAGAGAGCCACGACTCGGGGACGTGTTTTTGGGGTAATTGACTGTGGGCCATCCTCCAAGTTCAAAGCATCTTACATAGACCCATTTGACGATAGTCTCAACATTGTGTTGTTGGTCCGATGACGAGTCGTCGCTGGAATCGTGAAGAGCTTGTGGCTTCGTATGTCCAGGGTTATGAATTCTTTAACTCCCCCACAAGCGAACGCTTGCTCAAGGTTACAACAGGGAAGCATCACGAGAATGTCTCGATTGTATTCTATTCCGTGACCTGAACAACCAGTCTGCCCTTGAAAGAACTATCTTGATATGCTTCCACAATGCCAGGAATTTCATCGAACGGCACCAACGTAACGCAAGACCGGATATCAGCCTCTCCCACCGTCTTCATCATGCGCTCCGTAGACTCCCTGCTCGCAACATAGCTCCCCCGGATCGTGAGCTCCTTAAAGACAATCACACTCGAGTCAAATCGCCACTTCTCAGCCGGCAGACCCAGTACACCCATCACGCCTCCCGTCCGCAGCAAAGACAAGGCCCAGTTGTTCGCCGGGAGGGAGTCCGTGCACACTACCGCGGCCGCCACTCCCTCACGGTCGGTGAACGCCAAGATCTGCTCTGCGGCATTCTCAGCGCCCGAGTCGACGACGAGCGCAGGGCGCAGCTTCTCGTTGGCCATCTCAACGGCCAGCTGTCTCCCCGCGGGCCGACTGTCGACCGCGATGGTGCGGAACCCCATGGCCGCCGCAAACTGCAAGCCCAGAGAGCCGAGACCGCCGATTCCGACGATGGCCACGGGCTCTCCGGGACGCAGCCCTGCCGTCGCTCTCTCCAGGGAGCCCCACACCGTGGCCCCGGCGCACATGAGCGGCGCGGCTTGGTCGAACGGCAGCGAATGCGGCAGGCGGACGGTTGTCGCCGGGTCGATGGCGAGGTACTCGGCAAAGGCGCCGTCGTGCTGGAACCCCGCCGTCTCGCGGTTCTCGCAGAAGCGGGGGTCCAGCTTGCCGCTCGTCCGATGGGTGAGTCCGCAGCCACTGCACTGGCCGCACGAGTTCTTGAAGTTGAGGGCTCCGACTCTGTCGCCGATCTTCCACTCGCTGGAGCAGCTTGCGCCGACCTGGACAATGACGCCGGCAGGCTCGTGGGATGGGATCATGCCTAGTGGTGACTTGAACTGGCCCTGCAGCACTTGGAGATCCGAGTGGCAGAATCCGGCTGCGTGCACTCTGATGAGGAGCTCATGGTCGCGGATTACTGGCACGTCTCTCTCAACCAGTTTGTATGGCTTGTTGTACTATATTGGGTTAGCGAGGCCTGGCTGTGGTGGTGCGCGTACGAGGACGAACCGACTTCTGCAATTTCTGCTGCTCGCATTCGTCGGGGTATTTCAGAGCCCATCGTGTTTGTCCTGCATTGCAAGTTGACCGTCGCTTATGATCTCAAAGACGTTCCTTGCAGTGTGAACTTGACTTTATGACTGATATAGAAAGGCTGACTGTTATCATACTGTATCGTAAACCGGCATCAGCACCTGCTGTTGGACGCCCGTTATCTTGGTAATGGAGCAGCTTTATTAGAAGAGCTTATTACTCTCCAATTTTTGAGATCTTGAACTCCAACTCCCTGGTGAATTACCCCAAGTGGGTCTCCAAGTGGAGACAAGTCTGCAGTGATGTTGCCAGTGGAGTGCTCGAGCTACCCCGCCAAAGCCCACGATAAGCTGCTCTTGGCCATGGGGAGTAGATCGTCACCAGTCTCAGGACTAATAATAGAATAAACTCGTGATGCTTTGAGGGATCGTTTCGTGCCCTTATCATCTTCCGAGCCCAGCATACTCTTTGCAAGAAAGAAGATACGCAGCTTGCGAAACCCTGCAGATCACCATTCCACAGTCACATCTTACAGAACAAATATACACTGCAAGATGGGCAAGAAGCGTGTTCTGGTGAGCTATGGTGTTGATGTAGATGCGGTTGCGGGCTGGCTGGGCTCATATGGCGGAGAGGACTCCTCGAACGATATCAGCAGAGGTGAGCCCCCATTAGAACCTGCGGTGCCCCTTTTTGTCCTTGTGCATTTCCAGACCTGCAGTAAATTGTAAGCGCACAGCTAATAAGAGCCCCTTTTCCAGGCTACTTTGCGGGCACCATCGGCGTGCAGCGGGTGCTCAAATTTCTCGCAAAGTACAACGTAAAGGCGACCTGGTTCATCCCCGGGCACAGCCTCGAAACCTTCCCGGAAGACATGGCCGCCGTCCGCGACGCGGGCCACGAGATCGGCCTGCACGGCTACTCGCACGAGAACCCCACGGACATGACCATCGAGCAGCAGCGCGAGATCCTCGACAAGACCTACCGCATGCTGACCGAGTTTGCGGGGAAGCCGCCGCGGGGCAGCGTCGCGCCCTGGTGGGAGACGAGCAAGGAGGGCGCGCAGCTGCTGCTCGACTACGGCATCGAGTACGACCACAGCATGAGCCACCACGACTGCCAGCCGTACTACCTGCGCACTGGCGACGCGTGGACCAAGATCGACTACGCCAAGAAGCCCGCCGACTGGATGAAGCCGCTCGTGCGCGGCCAGGAGACGGGGCTCGTCGAGATCCCCGCCAACTGGTACCTCGACGACCTGCCGCCCATGATGTTCATCAAGGGCGCGCCCAACAGCCACGGGTTTGTGAACGCCCGCGATGTCGAGGACATCTGGCGCGACCACTTTGACTACTTCTACCGCGAGTACGATGAGTTCATCTTCCCCATGACCATCCACCCGGATGTCTCGGGTCGGCCGCACGCGCTGCTTATGCATGAGAGGCTGATTGAGCACTTTAAGAAGCATGAGGGCGTAGAGTTTGTCACGATGGAGCAGATATGTGATGAGTTCAAGGGGAAGAATGCTCCGCCGGAAGGGGCTATTATGCCTGCTGCCCCCGGTGCTATGCTGAAGGAGTCGTAGCAATTACGTGCTTAGCAATGTGTAATGTCTTGTGTACAAAATGATTGGATAGTTCATGAAATCTGCTCGGCGTCTTTTCATCTGCCTTCAGTCTCAATCTTCCTTGCTTGCACAAAACCTGGCTCACACTGTGTAGAAAGTTCCGTGGTACGGAAACGTGGCGAAGTATGCTGAGAGCTGATTATACCGCTCAACCGTATGCGTACCCCTATAAGCCAACAGGGAATGTGGTTTCGTGGTACAAGTTTCCGCGATAGGTTATTATACCACTGAATCATCTCCCTTCCTAAACCCCATGCCCTTAAGAAGCCTCACCATTGCAGCAACGTCCGCATATGGAAAGCCGCCCCGTCATAGCAGAAATGCTTTCAGAATCTCGTGGGCGACGATATCGAGTCTGCGTACCGATGATTTAGATTGGGACCAGTCAAAAGTCAATCGTGGGTCTTGTATTATACTGCACCTTAAGCACATGTCGTGGTTTAATTAATTCTACGGCTTGAACCCGTGCTAATCATGCAGCGTCGCTTCTGGCGGGCTGGGATAGGCTGGCTGGGTTCAAGATAGGCCTTCTGAAGGAGGTAAGGATGTCTGTGGAGGTGCTCCAAGAAGACATCTGTTTACTCCAATATCAAGACTACCCACTCCAACCTCATCCAGCCTTGTGACATGCACTCCCCAGGTCCCAGAACTCCATCAACGCGCATTGGACTTGTTGCAGCGCATAGATGACCCACAATCTTGCAGCAGCATCTGAACTCATTCGCGGGGATGGATGAGCTTCCATGTCAAGGTTATCTTGGTCGAAAGAGGCCCAACCGTCGAGAGATAAGCTACGTCAAGCTTTCATGTCTATCTTCACGTGTCCCAAGGCCTAGGCGTGTATCATCACTAGTCGATATATTCGAACGGCACGCCCCCATAAATGGCGGGCTGCGATGGATCCCACACATCATTCACCTGTGAGAGTGCTCAGTCCTCTTTCGACACGCCTGCGGATAGACTTTTGCCGACACAGACATCGTTGAGCTTCGAGCATGTCCCTTAACACATCCGAAAAGGCGGACGCCATCACCCCGGTCCCGGCCAGAAGCAGCGGGAGCATCGACGTCGGGAAGCTCGAGAACGCCGAAGATGCCTTTGAAGTCTTCAAGAGGGGCGAGGGCACAGTAGACTTCCGCACAGTCGGCTGGATCCATGCCTCGGTCATCTTCCTTAAGGGTGAGAAACACACCACTTATGTGCGCTCTTACCAATCATTGCCATATGGCTAACATCGACCAAAGTCATCTTCGCCACCGGCGTTTTGTCGATTCCCTCGGCCATGTACGTCCTCGGCGCCCTGCCCGGCGCCATCAACGTGCTGGCCTGGCAGTTCCTCAACACGTACTGCGCCATCGTCCAGGGCAACTTCCGCAACTCGCACGCGGGCTGCCACTCCATCGCCGACATGGCCAACGTCGTCGGTGGCGTGTGGCTCAAGGAGATTGTTGGTGTGCTGTTCCTCGTCACCTATGCCATCGTTGGCGCGTCAGGCATCTTCGGCACGTCCGTGGCCTTCAACGCCCTGTCAAACCACGCCATCTGCACCAACTACTTTATGCTGGTGGCAACGATCGCCGTTTTCATCCTGGCGAGTGCTCGCAAGTTTGAGAAGATTGCCTGGTTGACGTGGGCTGGCTTTCTGTCGATATACATTGCTGTATTCATCGTTGTGTATGTGCTCCGCCGCTCCGGACCGTCCTATCACCACAAAGACCGTCGTTGACACTAACACTCTGTCCAAATGCAGGATTGCAGTAACCCAAGTTGACCGACCCGCTGCTGCCCCCAAGACGGGCGACTTCGATCTCGGCTATCACGCCATCGGTGACCCAACGTTTGTCACCGGCATCACCTCCGTCGCGACCATCTTCTGCTCCGGCGCAGGCACGTCCGCGTTCCTGCCCGTCATCTCGGAGATGAAGAGGCCCAGAGACTACAACAAGGCCGTCTATCTCTGCATGGGCATCGTCACGGCCTCCTACCTCACCTTCTCCCTGGTCGTCTACCGCTACTGCGGCCAATGGGTCGCCTCGCCATCCCTCGGCAGTGCAGGCGAGACTGTCAAGAAAATTGCCTATGGCATTGGCCTCATCGGCCTGATGGTCAGCGCGTGCCTTTACATCCACGTTGCCGCCAAGTACATCTTCGTTCGGATTCTTCGCGACTCGGTCCATCTCCAGAAAAACTCGGTCGTGCATTGGTCTGTATGGCTAGCGTGCACCTTTGGCATGTCAGTTGTGTCGTTTCTCCTGGCCTCGGGAATCCCCATCTTCAACTACCTGCTGGCTCTCGCGGGAAGCTTGACGTTCGCCCCTCTGGCGTTGGGTCTGCCGGGCTACCTCTGGGTATATGACCACCAGCACTACCGCAAGGGGAACTGGTGGCAGGTCATGGTCTATTGGCTGAACTGGCTTATGATTATGCTGGCTGTCTTCTTGACCATCGGTGGCACTTATGGTGTGATACAGAATATCATTGACGCCTACGCCCAGGGTTTGATCGGTGGCGCGTTCTCCTGTGCGGACAACAGTGGATCGTCCTAGATGCGAAGACAAGCGGAATGGTAGATGTGTAAACTTAAAGGGTGCCGTCGTGGCTTGGACACTTCTTCTGCTTTGGGCGCTTACATTGAGCACTAATTAGTGCCATATATAATCGAGAGGGAAATCCCACCAATGCATCCCAGCGCCAGAACTTCTTCCACTCGTTGCCCCTGCCCGAAAAGCGAATACCCCCAATCCTGTCTTTCGACTTTCCAGACGACGTGGAGGGACAATATCTAGTCATGAGTTTGTTCCTCGGTAGCCTGCCACTGGCAGTACGGCTTCGCATCTAGGATGCAAGTATGGAGCCCAAACTCCTGCGCATCGGCATACCTAGGTAGGCGGCGGTCCCAAAACCACCGTCTCTACCTGGTCGCCTCATGGAAATCCTGTCGCACTTCGTGTTTGCATCGAGACTCGCCAGAGGGCTCTCGAGCGTTACACTGTCGCTGTACATGTCTACTGTCGCTACCACCGAGACATGGCAGAAAACTTGCGAGCAGCGGTGCGGTACATAGAGCCACAGCGCGACGTTGTCTTCGGTAAGTGGCCCTACTACCCGCTTCCTCTCGTTGCCTTCCACTCTGTCTCTACTCCGCGTCCGGGAAGCATTCTATGCTGGCAGCAAATATGAACGACAAAGAGCACTGAGGTTGTAAGATTGGCGAACACATTTGATGACCTCGGGGACCTTCTGCCAGTCGAAACATCGTTCGGAGCAGCTTTTGTGACAAAGCACTCCAAGTGGGGTCGAATCAACGGCGATTTTCTGCTTCTCAAGAATCGGGTATTGCGCAAGAGGTGTGTGGCGGATAAGCTTCACTGCAAAGCTATAAGGAGTTTGTACTGCACGCCGCCATCACTACCCGCTCACCCTTCTGCCCTTCCGCTGCTGCGCCGGTCATCCGGGCCTTGCAGCAGCAGTCTCTTGCAAGGAGTACTGTGGTAATGTCTCGACTGCACACTGGCATATGCTTCCAGTGGACACAAATACTTGAGTAATTCCGGGGGAAAAAAAGAATAGCAAAGCATCCTGATATAAAAACGCAAAAAGCAACTGGAGACGCCAAGAATCGAACTCGGGACCTTTCCCATGCTAAGGGAAAATTATACCACTAAACCACATCCCCTGTTGATAGAAAACTGTGTTTTCAAAGGGTATATAAAGGAGGTTGCTGTGCAGAGTTTTCCGCGGAAAGGTGGCGACAAGGCGGGAAATGTGGAGAGGCTGCCTCGGCCATCCAGACCGGCGCGCTGTGCGGCTGAGATAATGCGGCTCAAGACGGGAGCGTCCGGATGCGGCCCGCTAGTCCCGCCCGTACTTACTTACTAAGTATAGGCCCGTACAATAACCCCTGCACAGACGACCCAACCTACCGGCGACAGTACGTACTTTGTAGATACTCTGAGTTGGCAAGTACGACGGTCACTTTTGAGGGCACAACTTGCTACAAGAATTTGATAGTATCACAAGCAAACTACTGCACTCAAAAGTCAACTTCTAACCAAATGAGTGTTCCAAGCTATGTGTGATTCTTGGCGGATTGTGCACAGGCCTGGACCCAGCGCCCAAGCGTGAAACACATGTTCACTTGGCCGCGGATCTCACGACAAGTGTCATGGTAAGAGGCAAAGTGCGTTGGAACAATGGCTGCAACTACCATTCTGTTAGACACTTCATCTTTTGTACCTTTTCAGCATGCTGTCGAGCGTGCTCTTGGTGGCGCTCGTTGGTCTGGCCAGCGGGCTCTCACCACCCAAGACAGCAGGCTTTTGTGCATGGGAGCCTTTTGTGGCTCTAAAAAATGACCTGTGCCCTTCGCTGTCGGAAGAATCGACGCAAGAGAGAGTACAGAGCCAACAGAATCATCCTACTTCCGAACCTGCGCCAGACTCAAATCAGACAAGCTGGGTTGGTCCTAAGCACTGCGTGGGCGACTACTGCGTGTATTTCCACCGTCAATTCGCTGGAGGTATTGTGGTCGTCACGAACAGCGAGAACGCCCAACGAATAGCCGAGCTTCCAAACCTCACAATTTCGAGGAGTGAGCCGCCACCCTTCTACGCCGCCGAGATTCCGGGCAAGGGAATTGGCCTGGTGGCCAACCGCACAATCAAGCGCGGCGAACGTATCATGCTATGGCAGCCCACGTTCATGATCCACCGCCAGCTCACAGATGACCTCTTGCCCGAGGATCTGCTGTACATACTCGACGCAGCACTGCTCAAGCTACCCGCTCCGCGAAGGCGCGCGTTTTTGCAACAGCTCGGACAGTTTGGAGGCCACCGTGTGAGCGACATCCTGTTGACGAATGCGTTCCAAATGAACGTCGGCGGAGAGGGCGAAGAGGGTCATCACCTGGGCAATTTCCCCGATGTGTCACGGTTCAACCACGACTGCCGCCCGAACGTGGCTTTCAGGATCGACGAGCAGCTCGCGCACAACACACACGCCGTCCGGGAGATCGCGCCCGGGGAAGAGCTGACGCTCGCGTACATGAACCCGTTCGAAACGCACGCGGTGCGTCAGCAGCATATCCTCCAGAGCTGGGGGTTCGAGTGTACGTGCCCGCACTGCAGCATGTCGGACGAGGAGATTCGCGCGTCGGATGCGCGGCTGTACGAGATCGACGAGCTCGAGGCTGCCTTGGAGGACTTCACCAACAAGGCGGTCTCGGTCAAGACGGTGGAGCGGCTGCTGGAGCTGTATGAGCTGGAGCGCCTGGATGTGAAGATGCACGGGGCTCATGTACTGGCGGCGATGAACTACAACTTGTTGGGCAATGCGAAAAAGGCGAAGAAGTTTGCATTTCTGGCAGTGGAAAGCGGTATCATTGAGTATGGCCCTGATGCCATCGACGTGAAGGCCATGCAGGAGCTGGCGAGGGATCCGGAAAGGCACTTCACATGGAAGAGACGACTGGGGTAGATTCTCGGTGGATTGCATCCGATCTCGGTCTCCTTTGAGGCCTCGAAATGAGGCATGAGAATAGCAATGGCGCCGTCTGCGAGGATACAGGTGCTCGAGGGCTCGACAAACTTCAGCTCACTTCTGTCTTGTCCATCAAACGCCGCACAGACGTGGCGAACCGGCGTTATCAAAAGAGTCTCAGGCACACCGGCGGTGCGTATTTCAGCCTCTTAATTCTGACCGTCCTTGCGGCATAGCATGAGTTTCCATTTGGAGGCAGCAGATAAAATTCGACCCAGATATGAGCGACTAGTCAACTAGTCAATACAGTATTGGCTTTGTCTGCACGCGAATCCCCAACGACTCCGGTTCATTTGACCAAGCCCGTCTTGAGTGACCAGACTGGCATGATAGCTCTAACGAGCGTGAAAATATCTCTAGCTAGCAGTCATTCAAGCTTAACTACTTTCGGCGTGTGGTTCCACAAACACACGGGAATCTTTTAGCACTTATTCTATCCTACAGACACTGGAGTCAGCACACTATTAGGACGCCAGGCGCATCTGCCCATCGACAAAGCCATGGACTCGGGCCTGCCAGCAATGTTCTATTTGCGGTTGTACCTCTTTCACTCTACTGAAACAACAAAGCAGGTCATCTCGCGGCCTATCCAAATCATGTGTCTCTTGCATAAATGTTCGTTTCATTGTTATACGCGAAGTCCTTGAAGAATGTAGCAGCTTTACTATGAATAGAAATTTAAAGTAGCTTCGTCCAACTTTCGCTACACAAAGAACATTACTATATACGAACTCTCTAGTACAAGGACTTTTAAGTCTTAAGATGCCATTGAGTCCTCGTCCTCAATATACTCCATTGACGTGAGAATTTAATGGGGTGATAGAGAAATCAAACTTTCATAAATTTGCTGACTTCAATACTACCTAAGTAGTATCAATACACACTTCACGTTTATTTTTATAATTATTTATAATAAACTGAAATGTCTCGTCCAACTATATCGACCCACGGATTAACGCGGTCCGAAGATCACGGAAACCGTCCAGCTTATTACTACGAATTCCTGAGAACATGGGTAGATGTCGACAAAATAGTTACAGACTCGCAGAGCTTCTATACTGGTAGGTATTTCCTATTATCAATGATGATTTACAGAGATTACGCTTACCTGGTACTGACGCCCATACGTATAGAGCTTGCCGACAATGACGATTTCATATTCAGCTATACGATAAATGTCGCCGAGCGGACTATGGTATTATTCGTAGCTATTCTTCAAGATACACCAGCAGACCCACAAATCCCGCCAGTCAGGTATACACAAATGCGGTGCTGGGAACTAATTGTTGATTCCTGGCTCAGCGGAGGTGGCTCCCAGCCCGGGGGTTCAAATGACAATCTGAGATATTTTGGCATCAATAATATAGACGAGCCTGCTTCGAAGTTGGCTATAAGTCGAGAAGTGGAGCAGCAGAGATCCTCTGGCTTGATTCCAGGTCCCGGCCCCATCGAAATTATATCTAGCTCGCCTTATTGGAGATCCATTCCTTGGATACGCTGTATAGAGAATGTAGCGAGAGCGCTAAGCACACCGGCGCAGCAGATAACAGTGTCGAGGGTGTGGGTAGTAATAGATCGCCCCGAGATGGATCCGGACGACCCGGAGGTGTTCCCAAATCCTAATCTTGTACTCGAGTTGACGGCTACCGCCATTGAAGTTGACGAAGACGGTGGAGGAGACGAAGATCGAGTGAGCGCCGGTACTTGAATGAGTGCATTTGTTCCACTGAGAATTATTGTCAAAAGTAGGTCGAGTTTGAACATATACAGTAGTCTGACTCTGAGTCTGGAGTCAATTTGGTCGCTCTTCCGTCCACAAAATCAGGCGTCCAACTCTCATATACAGCAGATATTTATCTCTTTTGTGCACACCCAAACCCAGCTAGCCCAGGTACACCACACCGCTCGTAATTATCGTGCCTTGTTGAAGAGGGAGCCACGATGAACCGGAACGCTTGTTGATCTCTATTGTCCTGCAGGCTATAACTTAGTACGAATGTCAGCCACCATGCTTATTAGTATGCCAAGCATGACCTATATACGCTTCACTTGGAGCACCAAGGGTCCAAGGCCATTATTCCGATGACTGGAGCTCTTCTCGGGTCACGTGCAAGAAACCTACGAAACAACCTATGCTAGGGCTGACTTCAGGTCAAGGTCAAGGATTTGATGTAACGAACCACTGGCTGCGTTGCCTCACACATGATGGACTACGCCCGTGTGTGTTGACAATACGATAATAAGCCCGTATATGATCTATGTTAGTTCATCTCGCTCTTCGATCCTTTGCAATGTTGTCGGTAATTCATGAAGCAGACTTCTATGATAGTGTGAATTTGTGTCGTGCACAACATAGAAAGAAGTGATTGAATTACATCGGAGCTGAGACTTCTGTCTGCTTGCTCTCCGGTTGATGTGCCCTCTTTCACAATGGGCCTGAAATCATATTGGATCGCGTGATTGCCGTGGTGATCGCTAGGATCTTGAGCGTACAACATCTTGAAGGTCTGTTCTCGGGATCACGTAGTGATTGGCATCCCTCCTTGTCTGTGTGACACTTTCAACAACGAAGGCTACTTGATTAGCGTTGGTTCGGAGAAAGCCTTTCCTGTGATCCCCAGTCCGTACCTGTCAACCATCGTCAGCAAGGTAGCTCGAGGATGGGGTTCGCCTCTCTGTGTGTGATTTGCTTTATACGTGGTAGCAATTTACTCACGGTCGATTCGGTGCCTGTGTGATCGTGTCGTGTCTCTCGTTCCACTTTATAGGGGTCCCCTCGGGCAAGTAGCCCATAGGGACGGAAATCATTGGCAGTCCGCCCCCGGCAGCAAAGTGGTTAGGAATTTTGGCAGCGCATGGGGCAATAATTGCATCAAGTTTGTGAATCTCGATGGCACCCATGATACCACCCGGGCCGGCAAAGTCTTCTTCGCATGTTTTCGCAGCCTCATATCCGTCCGAGTCTCGACTTGTCGTCATGGCCAGCTCCCAAAGTTCGAGATCGCGATTTGGAAAGTCCTCATGCGGATCCGCCTTCGTCGACTCATAGATGTCTTCCAGAGTTCGAAGGTTCCTGGGGTTTTGCCCGAGTGAGCCTAAGTATTCTGTAATCGAAGGCAAGAATTCAGTAGCCATTGGGAGAAGCTTTTGTGTGAAGCTGAGATTCTTGTACGCTTTTACCGCGGGGAACTCGACATCTAAACCTTGGAAATCTGCGCACCCTGTTCTCGAAGTCTGCGGACTGTGTCTTCGAAGCGTGTCAAAATGTGCACCGGGACGTCATCCAAAGCATTCGAGGAATGCCCAGACGCATCTCCGAGATCCTGACGTAGTGCAGAACTTGGTGTAATCGGGAACCTCCTCGAATGGTATTCTTCCTGTCGCAGCATCGTTCTCATCACGTCCCGCGATGACGGTAAGAATCGCAGCAGCATCCAGAACTGTCCGTGCAAGCGGTCCAGCCGTATCCTTGTCCAGAGCCACTGGATTGATAGAGTCCCGAGAGACGAGACCAACGGTAGGCTTGATCGCAACAACATTGTTGCACTCGGCTGGGGTGACGAGACTGCCTTGAGTCTGGTTGTGCGACTGTAGTCAGTGACTATGTCATGACGCCCAACACGAGAAGAGAGACCAGCTTCTCAGGTGACTGACCTCTGTGCCAATCGCCGCAAAACATAGTGCAACATCGGCGGCTACCGCCGATCCACTGCTACTGCCAGCTGGATGCATACTGGGATAGTAGGACCCAAATGTTTGGTTGCCTCGAGGCGTCCATCCTGAATTGGAAATCTTGGAGCGAAAATTTGGCGAATTCGGATAGATTTGCTGTACCCAGCAAGACTGCCCCAGCTTTTCTTAACTTAGCTGCCACAATGCTCTCCCTGTCAGGACTGTGGAACCGGGAGGTGGCCTCCAAGTCCTCGTTGGTCACGATGTTGTCCTTGACTAGAATCGTCGCTCCGAAGAGTGGTCTGGGCGGCTTGTCAATATACAGGATTGCCACCGCTGCCACTGGGGAGAACGCCCTACCCTCTTTCCCCAGGGCTCTGTTCACTCAAGGTCTCCGCGATGTGAAGAGCATTAGGGTTGACTTGTATAACTGCGTGAAGTTGCTGGTTGACTTCCTCTATACGAGCCAGGGCCGCCTTGGTCAAATCGCATACCGTGAAGTCCCCGACGTCTCCACCAGTCGAGATTTATTCGAGTGATATCGTGAGGAGGCTCTGAAGGATGTTGATGGCTACAAACATCAGCATGTGAAGGGTGAAGAAGGCGATGCAATCCATACCCAGCGTCTACTCTCCTGTATCGACGAAGAAGATCGAGCTGAACAGCTTAGGAGCGGCACAAATTTGCCGGTAAACACTGGCTAAGCGCTCCATGAAGACGCCCATGGACAGAGATTTTGACAAGACTATGAGGGCGAACACAAACACCGCAGACTTGAAGCGGCAGCTGCGCATGCTCGGACGGCCAAATCGAGCCTCGGGAATGGAAAGAAAAAAGGAGGGGCCCAGCACATCAACTCACAGAATATGAGGCAGCAGGCCTGTCTGACACAGTGCGAATTTGCGGCCTCCCAAGGCCTTGCAGCATACCATTTGAGCTTCAGAAGTACCAACTGCTGGTGCGTCCGGGGTTCCTCGCATCTGCAGCAGCCTTGGCGCACCTATTCTAGGTAGATCATGGAAAATACGTATCTACTAGGTACTTAGCTAGAGGTTCCGAGGTAGTTTATAGTATCTAAGATGTCAATACTATGAGTAATGACTTGACAAAGCGACGAGCATATGCAAAGATGTTAAAACGCAAGGACTGCTTGAAGCTCCTGGTCACAGTATCCAACCTGTGCAGTGTGGTCTTCATCGCATCGCAGCGCACACTCCCTTTTCACTTTGCCCGTCTTCCACAATGCGAGTTTGATGGTCCTAGCGAGAGCAATCAAGTTGGCCGGCCAGAACAACTTCCTTCCTTTTCCCTCAACCATTGCTCGATTTTCTTCAGTTCACGCTCTTGAGTGGATCTACGCGCTTTGTCGCTGGTTTCATTGCCATCGTTTTCTCAATCTGTGACAAAGTCCTCATATTAGCAATCGATTCTCAAGCGAAGACACCAGTTCTGCAGAGCATTATGTACCTTCTCTCTGTTCACCGGGTGATTCAAGGCGTCCGCAGGTAGGTCGGATTCCACGTCCTCCGCCTTAGTCGTCACCACGTCATCGATGCCGTGGAGCTTGCCGCCCGTGCCCGCCTTTTTGCTCTTTTCCACAGTTGTGAGGGATGTGCGAAGGTTCTTCTGGCCCTCGTGGTCATTGTGCTGAACGTGGTCTTGTCTGCTGTTCAGAAGATACAGACTGCCGGGGACAACGACGGCTACGATACCCACGGCGCTGTTGAGCGGAGTTTAGACGTTAGTCTCGCGCAGCTGGAAGCGGGAGGCGTGCGACAGCAGCTATGCTGGAAGAATGTGGAGTGGCTATCAGTGGATTGAATGGGTAACTTACACCGCAATACCCTTGAAGTGAGAGCCCTCTGATTTTGCTGCAGTGTATTCTGGCCCAGATGCATACGATCTCTTGGAAGCAGCTCCTGATGGCCGGAGAGGAAGCCGGCGGGCAGCTACTGAGCGGAGCATGGCAGGGCGAACGAAGGACATCTTCGTTGTGGTTTGGGTAAAAAAATTGGATATTAAGCGTGCAGTCAAGTATGGCAATCGTAAAGGTTGCGAGTTGTAAATCCCATGGCTAACAATGTGGCTGTCCCAAGGGTCCTTTTGACAAAGGCGGCTCAATGTCATGTCGTCTACGTCAGTGGTGACCACAGCAATTCAGCCCTACCGCCACACGCACCATACAGGGGAACTCACTAGTGAGGACGATGCAGCTAGAGACAAGTTATGTCACCCGCATATGATGTTAATTCATATCTTTGCTTGGATTTTGGCGTGAGTTCATGATAACCTCACTCTTGCCACCTATCCGTTGGCGTTCCACGTCTTCGGACTGCCGCCCAACAGTGCGCACCACATCTTTCGTTTATTTTGCATCAGCTTCTTCTCCCGGAAACAACTGGTATCGAGAGCTGAAGGCGCATAGCACACGATCTTTCACCATATGAAATCTCACTCTCCGGCCGGGCTACACTTGCTCGCAACTCTGGCACGCCGGCGGCCGAAGTGCAGGCTGCCGTGCTGCCTCGTGCAAAAGGCGTCCTGAAAGAAATCGTCAAGGAAGAAAATGGAAAGGGAGATAGGGGTGTTCTTTCTGGCCATTCTGTGATCAATCCTCACTCCGAGGACCTCTTCACGTTCGTCTTGTGCCCGCCAGATTGCATACACTTCCCTTCATGGCTACGCAATGGCCCCGGGCTCACGGCGTGTCTGGTGCAGATGCTCTCGTGAAAGGGGGCTGATTCGACCCACAAGCTGTACTTGGTGGCTGCCAGAATGCATGGTAGTCTTAGAAAGTAGGGGTAAATGCAACTGTCTCAGTCCACCCACTACGTGGTCCGAAGTCTGCCCAGATGATAGTGTAGAATTGGCGTGTCAAGAGCGGTCTCCAGGGCTGACTGGCCAGTGTCACAAACGACCGATATCTTCCTGGATCCTGGCCAACAACATAATTTGCCATGTGAATTGAATAAACAGCGACCTCGGGAGGCTCTTCCACTACTCCGTATGCAGCGCGATTCGCAAGCTCTAGAGCTCCGGATGGCCGCTGAAGCAGGAGGATGTGTCAAGTCAGAAGACTACACGATATGCCAGACGGACTGCCCGAGCTCCTCTAGTAGAAGAGTTGTTTGTCAAGCAGCCTGCTGATGTCACTGGAATGCCTCTCGGGATTCAGCAATATCGGATATGAGCCTAAAAATAAAATGCTGATTAGTTGGAAGTCGTCTTGAGGCTCGGACACCCGCAGAACCAGGCCACGGGAGATCGACAAGCCAGTAAAATTCTGAACTCAAACCCGTGATGGTTGCCGATGCGAGTCCGTCCATGGTTGTTCACCTTTCGGCCATGGCCGCACATCTGATCAGAGCGGCATCCGTGGGAGAATCCATCCAGAGCCCAGTCAGCTCGAACAAAGACAGTCATGAACGAAAGCCGAGGTATGAATCCAGTCAGCGCTTCTGAAATACAACTCATCAGCTTGACGTGCCCGAGAACCTGGTTTGCCTTCACCTGAGCATCAATCTTGGAAAGTTCCCGGGAAGCACCTCCTTGGAGAGGTCAGCACCCACGGCATCGTTTGGCCTGATCACCTTCTGTTTGCTGAGAGAGGACTATGCTCGGGAAAAGGTGATAGGATGTGCCAAGCAGATCGGAGGATGGCAGAGCAAGGTTTCAACAAATCCGAAGTCAAGCCCTCCTTTCAAATGATTGGTGTTTTTGGCAACGCCCATGCTTCACATCACAGCAATCTTCCGGGTCCGGTAACTACAAAACTTCGGACGGCGGCGAAGGCGAAACATGGCGCTAACCCAGGAGGAAAATACATGCGACACTCTATGTCTGCGACAACACCACCCGCGCTAAAATCTACATTGGTGATGGTCTACCAAAAATGGAAATTGATGAGAAGGTGTCGTCTTTGGGCCCCTGCGTAAATCTTCATTTATGATGATGGCACCCACACAGGATTTCTTATTTTACACCCTCAGACCTTTCCGCAGACACCTTCGAGGAATCACCGTGTGCAGGCGCAGTCCATCGCCGATCGAAACAGACAGCAACAGCAACAGCAACAGCAACGATGGACCGCATCAAAAACATCTCCGCGCCAAGAGGCGTCCGGTTGCGCGACAGTATGACCGACATGCTGGTAGACACCAAGAACCCCGCCGACACAACCACCACGCAAGTCGTCGGCACGACACAGCTCTTCGAGGGCGGCGTGCGGCGCTGCGTGCCCATGCCCTCGCCCGACCCAAGGGACCCGCTCAACCTGCCCGAGTGGCGCAAGTGGGCCTCCATCGTCACGCTGGCCATCTTCGGCGCCCTCGCGCTGTCGGCCGAGGCCATCGTCGGCGCCCTCGTGCCCATCTTCGTGCTGGAGTACGCCGGCATCGACCCCAAGATCCTCGGCAGCATCGACCTCGGCGCCCTGAGCTTCACAAACCCCGACGGCAAGCCCGCGGACCCGCTGCAGTTGCTCAATGGCCTGGGCGGCCCGCCCCTCTTCAAGGTCAACCTCATCTCCACGCTGCCGACTCTCGTGAACGGCGTGGCGTCTTACATCCTTGTGCCGTTGTCCATCGCCTACGGTAGGCGGCCGGTCTTGCTCTTCGCCGGTGTGATGGCTTGGGCTGGCGGGCTCTGGGCCGGATTCAGCACTAGTCTGAACAGCCATATCGCCGCACGAGTATTTCAGGGTTTCGGTGCTGGTGCTGTGGAGGCCCTGATCCCACTTGTTTTGCAAGACATGTTGTTCATCCACCAGCGGAACAAGGCATTCTCGCTTGTGGGCGCCGGACAGGGCATCTTCATCGTCGCCATCGGTGTGACAAGCCCTATCATCGTGGTGCAGCTGAGCTGGAGATGGATCTATTACATCACATCCGGTGTTGGTATCCTGGCATGGATTGCCATGATCTTCCTCGTCCCGGAGACTCGATGGGAACGGTCGCGGGAGTCGCTTGGTAAGTTTTCGTGTATAATGAATGCCACATTCCAGTACAACTCCTTACTGACACAACTGTAACAGCCGGCCAAGAGACGCATCCTCTCCGCGCCGGCGAGATCCGCCCGCGCCTGGAGTACGCCAAATACGGCTATCGCACAAATGCAGACGACTTCGGCATCTTCCACGTCAAGACCGAGTGGGGTCTCGCGGGCAAGTCCGTCATCGAGACCATCAAGGCGACCTTCTTCCCCAACGTGCTGTGGGTCATCGCGCTCAACTCCATCTTCGTCGGCGCGCTGTCCGCGACGCAGCAGAACGCCGCGGCCATCATCCTGGGGCTCAAGCTCAACTTCAACCAGCTGGGCCTCGTCGTGCTGCCCATCGTCGTCGCCACGCCGTTCGTCTGGTTCTTTGGTGGGTATCTGGCCGACAAGATCTCGAACTGGCACGCCAAGAGGAACAACGGCCAGCGCGAGCCCGAGTCGCATCTTATCAGTCTTGCGTTCCCCTTGCTTGCTGGTATCGTCGGCCCGTTGCTGTTTGGCTATGCTGGTGAGCATACCGAGCTGAGGCCGCTCGGATTCTTGCTGGGCGGGTTCTTCCTGATTGGCTTCGGCGGCTTGACCATGAACACTCTCGTGAGCGTGTACCTTGTTGAGAGTTATCCCAACTACGCTGGGTACGTAAACCTACCAGGAGTTCCTGTCCTTGTTCTTCTTGATCTTTGCTGACAACAATAATAGACCGGTGCTTGTGACTATGTCATCGTTCCGCCTCATTGCAGGATTTTTGATCAGCTTCAAGTCCGCAGACATGATCTTGGCAATGGGCTTCCTGAAGACCTTTGGCATTTATGCTATCATCATGACCGTCTTCAGTCTTATGCTCCCACTCATCTACAAGTACGGAAAGCGCATGAGGTTATGGAGCGCGGGCAAGTTTGAGGCATCGCCTCGAAATGCCGCGGACAACAAGAGCATGGCCAGCATCGAGCTCACCAGCAGCAGGTGGAGTGATAGAACCAAATCTTGAAGAAGGCTGTAATAGGAAATGAGTTTGCACCAATCAGAGTAGATCCAAGGCTTGAAATAGATAGTGTATTATATGATAAGGCCTAGAATCCTGTTCGGGTGCTGACTTACATTAGCGTCCGTCATTAAGGCGTCAAACAGGTTTGGGTGGCCGCTAGGGTACGTCGAAGAACCGGACTCACGGTAGTACCAAAGGGCTTCGAACCTGGCATTATAGGATTATTTCATGCCCTTGTGCCTGTACCTGCATATTTGCAGGTATTTTTTTGAATCAGCACCATGAAAACTTAATGACACTGCACGATTTGCACGTTGTGTGCGTCATTGAGGAATGCAGTGCTCACCTGTGGCTTCTTGGCTGTCCCATAATTACACTTCAGACAGTTATCAGGCGTGCTAGCCAAGCAACCCGCCTCTGTCGAAACAATGCGTGCTTCTGTCTTGCCCGGTCATGAAGCGTAGGCCATGCGACTGTCGCATACGGGACTGCTGTTTCGTGAAACGAACTTCACGGTTTAGTTTATTGATGCAGATCGGCCTCCAAGCTTAGCAGGCTTGTGTCGAAACAGATCGTGCATTCGGAACGAATGGTGGCCAACATTGAAGTGACGGAGCTCCGAAAACACTGTATTGACCGCCGTGTGTACTGGATATAGTAGAAGAAGAATGATTGAATTCGCTGTGGTATCTTTGAACAAAAGAGAACGCGTAGATCATGCTTGTCGTCCTGATTTCGTAAATCAGCCCCGCCCCTCAGGGTTATTTTCCTCGTGGTGTCCCTGCTTTTGATGTCCGCGTAATGTCTGTCTCCTCCCTTGTGGCTCAGTAAATCTCGGCGCCATGTGCCCCATCATCGTCGTGTCCATGCCATGCTTTTCTGCCATCTAGATGCCGGACTGCAGTTGTGTTCTGCGTCAAGGTCGTAGCCGCTCTGATCGTCGATCAGTTTGGTGTCATTGGACTGTCGTTCATGTTTGGCGAAAGCTGTTGTCCTCCGCCGCCTTAGAGACCGCCCTCTTGTGATAGGCTCCACTTGTTGCGATCCCAGTTGCCGACTGGATTGGGGTCCGTGTGTTGCGTCCGCCCCAGAGCTGCCGCCTTTCGTCGCTTCGTCCACCAAACCGACCCACCTCTCCACCATGCTGTGAACATGGTCCTGCTCCAACTCCTGCTCCTGCTCCTGCTCCTGCTCGTACTCGTGCTCCCAATCTGCCTCTGCCTCCACTGCGACTTCCAGCTGTTCTGGCTCCTGGTCGTGGCTGAAAGTGTAGGTCTTTCGCTGCTGATGAACGTAGGCTTGCGAGTTGCTGCTGAGCATATCCGGAAAGGACACGATCATTTGTATGAAGATGGCCAGAGTGAAGATTGCGCCCGTGAGGCCGATTAGGCACACACTGACGGCGATGAAGCCCGACGACATGGTGATGGCGATGATGAGGGCTGTGATAAATTCGAGGTGAGAAGCTTCAGGGAAGCTTTGAAGACCGGCTTCAAAAATCGACGTGTGATAAAAGACGTGATCGCGGCGTGTTCAAATCGCAGCACTAATATTGGATACCGTGCAGATAATCTCCTTCAATGTAGCGCGTGAACCGGAAGGGTGTCCAGCGTCGACCAGTGGGACCAAACAAACTTTCTTTTTAATCTCCGATGCATTCACGCAACCAGTACCGTAGACTCGAAGAAAAGGGAAGGAATGGAATTTCCCTTACCATGCTCGGTCCGTGACGAAGACATATATAGATACACAATCTATACCCACTGTGGTGGCAGCGGCGCACACAACTCAAAACATATGTCGTCAAGCGTGGCTGGAAAACCGGCTTGCGGAGCCACAGCCAACTTGAAGCACGCGAGTTCACCGCTTGAGAACCACGCCAAACCAAAGTGGGCCGCTAGCCGACTGGATTGCGTGCAACCAACCAACGAGGGCGCCATTCCGCATCGAGTTTAGGAGCGCCGCCGCCAGGGGGGGGTTCGGCGGGCGGTCCCTAGGTTTGGGGTGCGCTGGCTCCAGTTGCTAAAGTGCAGGTGGATCCCACGAATGATACTGCCGTACGATTTCTTGCTCCATTTCCCTGCATTTGCGAACCCTGTGGATGAAGAAAGTCCAAGCCATGGGCGATATTCGCGCGGGGAAATGGACCTTTGCCGCTGCTGGGGGCGCGGAAGAGGAAATCGATTGTTTTGCAAAAACCTCTCTGCGCTTGTCGCGGTTGTGGCGTGCTAGATTTGTGCTGGTGAAGGGAGGGGGCCGATTCGGTATGGTGTGGTGACTCGCCCACGTAAAGAAGCAGCGCACTTTGCGAGCATTGTGAGCCATACAAGACCTGACTGCATGGACTTGAGGAAACACCAGCAGCAGATGCACTGTGTCACGTCCGAGCGGACAAGAGGAAACAGATGGACTTCCAAGTTTGCTCCCACCTTCCGCGAAAGGCACTTACCTGCTTTTCGTGGCTTGCGCCCATCATCGCCAAGATGACACCACTGGCAAAGGGCTCACCGGAGCGTCTTCCGCGGCTAATTTCAGGTAGCCGATCATAGCCCCGGCGCGCAATAGGCACACTCCGGCCAACTCGCATGTGAAAGATGCGGATGTGCGATTTGTTGCGGAATGCGACTTGCGGGGAGATGATGATGATTTTGAGTACTGTGGTATAATGTTGTCGCATGATTGCAGACCACTTGATATCAATCATCGTGAAAGGGTTGGGGTTTGGGTAGTAACTCTCAGTGCGCAGCCGACCTGCCTGGGAGCCTTGATTTCTCAACCCTGCAGAGCGGGTCTGACGTTCGAGATGTGTGAGGGAGGCCGGCTCGTCGACACAGCACATTGGATCCCCATCACTGGATCACCAACAAAACATGTGGACAAATTACTTAGGATGATGGTATTTCATTTTCGCTTTTGGCTGCATAGAATTTTGTTTTAAAAAAAGCATTGCCGTGCCCATTTCGCACACACATACACACGACCGGAATTATCCACCGTAGAAAAAAGGAAGCCCCCATCATCAACGCCGAAAATAGCCAACATCTTCTGCCATCAGAGTTTTCTTAGTCCCAGCTTATGTTGGATTCATTCGTCAAAGTCAAAAGGGTCTTGACTGACTATATTCTCTCTTTGCCCGTTTCCCTCCCTTCCGCACTGGAACTTTTCTCTAAACCCGAGCATACATACACACTAGGAAACATTTCGCTTGCAATTCGATTCAATCTCTCAAAGAGGCTTGCCCTTGAGGAACTCGGACCACCTACGGACCTCGGATGGAATGCCCTCGGGTCGGGGCAGCTTCTCGCTCATGCACTGGGCGAAGAGCATAGCGGTCTGAGGGGGCAGTCATGTTAGCATTTTCAGTTCATGGAAACTAGGAAAAGTCTTGGGAGACGTTAAACATACCTGAGGCTCCATAAACAACGGAACACCAAAGTCCACCGCATTGCGACGCATCACGTAGTCCACATCCATCACCGTCTTGCCCCGCGCCTTGGCAAGGTTGAACACACCCCGGATGTCGTACTTCTTGAACACCTCACGCAGAGCACGCTTGTCCTCCTTGGGGAACTCAATCACCTCCACTGTCACCTTGTTCTTGGCCGAGGACTCGATGAACTGCTTCACCTCCTGGTCCGCGGCGAACAGCTTGTAGCCGAGCGGGCTTAGGAAGTCCACGACCTTGGTCAGCCACTCCTCCTTGAGCTCGCCGCCAAAGAGCAGACCCTCGCCTGGCTCGGGCATGCGGAAGTTCATGGCGGACTGCATGGACGCCCAGTATGCCTCGACGAGGTTCTTTCCGAAGCAGGCCATCTCGCCCGTGGAGGCCATCTCTACGCCGAGGAAGGGGTCGGCGCCGGCAAGACGGGTCCAGGAGAATTGGGGCACCTTGGTGGCCAAGTAGTCACGCTTGACAGCCATCAAGTCAGTGGGGTCCGGCACGCCCTCGCCGACAAGAGCCTTGGTAGCGATGTCGATGAAATTGGTGCCGAGCACCTTGCTGACGAAGGGGAATGATCGAGAGGCACGCAGGTTGCACTCGATGATCTTGAGCAGCGGCTCACCACCCTCCGGGTTGTCGGCCTTGATGATCTGCATGTTGAAGGGGCCAGTGATCTTCCATGCCTTGGCGACCTTCTCAGCGATCTCCTTGACGCGTGCCATGATGCTGTCGTCCAAGTTGACGGGGGGAAGCACCAGAGTAGCATCGCCAGAGTGGACGCCAGCCTGCTCAACGTGCTCGCTCACGGCGTGAACAATCAGCTTGCCCTCCGAAGCAACACCATCAACGTCAATTTCTTGAGCGCCCTCGATGAATTTGCTGATGACAACCGGGTGGTCAGGAGAGACCTTGCTGGCAGCCTCGAGCTTCTCCTTCAGCTCGTCCTTACTGCGAATGACCGTCATCGCGGCACCGGACAGGACGTAACTGGGACGGACGAGCACCGGGTATCCGACTTCCGCAGCGAACTTCTCCGCGTCCGCGACAGAGGTCAGCTCTTTCCAGGCAGGCTGGTCAAGACCAATGCTATCAAGGATTGCAGAGAACTTTTGACGGTCCTCAGCCTTGTCAATGTCGTTGGGGTCAGTGCCGAGAACGTTCGCACCTCCGGTCTCCTGGAGGCGCAAAGCAATGTTCTGGGGCAGCTGTCCACCGACGGAGACAACAACGCCTTTGGCCGCCTCGAGCTCGTAGATATCCATCACACGCTCGTAGCTCAATTCCTCGAAGTAGAGCTTGTCAGCAGTGTCGAAGTCAGTGGAGTCTACACCACATTGGTTTGTCAGTGAGTTCTGTGCAAAATGCTGTGGTCGCAGTCCAGAGCTATCAAGAGGACTTGTTCTCTCATCACACTCCTTCAATGAGATCAAAACAGACTCGAAAGGGACAGAAAAATACGGATTCCAAAGGACGTACAGGTTTCGGGGTTGTAGTTGATCATCACGGTCTTGTGTCCCATCTTGCGCAGAGCCTGAGTGGCGCTCACGGCACACCAGTCAAACTCAACAGAGCTACCGATACGGTACACTCCGCTGCCCAGGATGATAGTGCCATGGTCGTCGAATGTCACATCGTGAGTCGAGGCATTGTAAGTCGTGTAGAGGTAGTTCGTGTCAGCAGGGAATTCAGCAGCCAGAGTGTCGATCTTCTTCACCCACGGCCTAATACCGTACGAAATACGCAGAGCGCGGACCTTGTCCTCGGTGCTGTTGACGGTGTGAGCAATTTGCTTGTCCGAGAAGCCCAACTTCTTGGACTTCATGACGAGGTCCTTCTTCAGGCCCTCGAGAGTGCCCACGGCCTGGAGCTCCCTGGTGCAGTCCACAATGTTCTGCAGCTTGTGCAGGAACCACTTGTCAATCTTGGTCAGGTCATGCACCTTGTCCACGGAGTAGTTTTCGTGAAGCATGGCCTGGCCAACTGCAAGCCACCGGCGGTCAGTAGGGTTCTGCAGCTCAAAGTCCAGGTCTGCGAACTTGTCGCCCTGGAATCCAACAAAGCCGGGGTCGACCTGACGAATGGCCTTCTGGAAAGACTCCTCAAAGGTGCGGCCGATGGCCATCACCTCTCCGACCGACTTCATAGCACTGCCGATGTCGCGCTTGACGTGCTGGAACTTGGCAAGATCCCATCGAGGCATCTTGGTGACGATGTAATCAAGAGAAGGCTCGAAGTTTGCGGTGGTCGTCTTGGTCACGGCGTTTGGCAGCTCAGGCAGACTGTGACCAAGACCAATCTTCGCGGCGGTGTAGGCAAGAGGGTATCCGGTCGCCTTGGATGCAAGAGCAGAGGATCGAGAGAGACGGGCGTTCACCTCGATGACCCTGTAGTCCAAGCCATCGGGTTGCAGAGCATACTGAACGTTGCACTCGCCAACGACACCCAGGTGACGAACAATCTTGATCGCTGCTGATCGGAGCATGTGGTATTCCTCATCACTCAGCGTCTGACTGGGCGCAACGACGATGGAGTCACCCGTGTGGATACCAAGAGGGTCGAAGTTCTCCATGTTGCACACCGTGATGCAGTTGTTGTTGGCGTCCCGGACGACCTCGTACTCCAGCTCCTTCCAGCCCTTGAGAGACTTCTCGACCAGGATTTGGGGCGATAGCGTCAAGGAACGAGCGGACATGTTCCGGAGCTCCTCCTCATTGTTGGCGAAACCAGATCCCAGACCACCTAGTGCATACGCGGCACGCACGATGATGGGGTATCCGATTTTCTTCGCGGCGTCCAAGGCCTCGTCGACGGTGTTGACGGCGATCGACTTGGCAATGGGGATGTTGATTTCGTCCAGCGCTCGGGCGAAGAGGTCACGGTCCTCGCTGACCTCGAGAGTCCGCACACTGGTTCCGAGGACCTTGACGCCGTACTTCTCAAAGATGCCCATCTCTTGCATCTTGACTCCGAGGTTGAGGGCGGTCTGGCCACCGAACGACAGGAAGATACCGTCCGGGCGTTCGCGCTCGATAACGTAAGTGACATATTCAGGTGTGACGGGAACTGGAGAAGCACACAGTCAGTAATTGGTCCTCGCAAACTTTCACAAGACTTTCTGCGTCTGATGGCGCGATGTCCTTGGAGGAGCGCTCGTATGCGATCGGAAAGGGGCAGGCTCGGCGTAAACTTCCGTTCTCGGCGCACGTACGGTAGTAGATTTCGTCGGCGATGAAGTGGTTCGTCTGAATGGTCGCAATATTCGGGTTGATCAGGACAGACTGGACACCCGCTTCCTTCAGGGCCTTCAAAGCTTGGGACCCTGTTTCGTTGGTAACACTGTCAGTATGCAAGTCTTGTTCGCAACCACTTCGTGACTCATCTCGCGCAGCTCCAAGAGCTCCTCGAAGCTTGCAAACGCTCAGAACAACGAACCTGAGTAGTCGAACTCGCCAGCCTGTCCAATGGCCAGGCCACCAGATCCAATGACCAGCACCTTCTTCACATCCACGTTCGTCTTGGGCTTGACCACGCCGCTCTGGAGGTAGGCCTGGGGGTTCAGCGGGGCCTGGGCGGCCGCTGCTGTTGCGAGGCAGCGGGCTGTCATCTGGAAGTTGCGCTTTTGAAGGGATTGCTGGAGCTGGAGGGGCAGCCTGGTGGCAGCATTGGACTGTGCTGCTGTAAACGCGCGGATCGAGTGGCCCGAGGAGACGGGGACCCGGCTGCGCAGGAGGGCGGGTGCGCGCCCACTAAGGGCCATGGGCGCCATGCTGGGAGGCAGTGTGTTGTAGAGCGCGAGGAAAAGAGTGTGAGGTGTTGGGTATTCCAATTGCAAGCGCTGCGAAGTTGGTCACCTTTACCGCCCTCGATATTGCCCAATTGACTGAATTGTAGAAGTAGCAGAGAGTGGGTGAAGCTGTAGATAGTGGAGGCAGTTCAATCCCATGAGAAAGTGACCGGGATGGGTATAAAAAAAGAGGATGCCGTTGTGAGGACCGTGAAATTGACCCCACCAACAAAACTTCTTGGACGATAAGATAGCAGCTTCTTCTCTTCTGGTCTCTGCCAATTCTGAAAACGGCTCATCAAAATTTGTTGCTTTTTCTTTCGAACTCTCCGGGTTCTTTCCTCTTGACTTTCACTGAACTGCACACACTGTCTGTCTTTTATCATATGGACAGCGATAGTTTGGTCCCTGGCTCCCAATTGCTTTTTTACCCCTCCCTCATGATCGCAAACTTTCTGGCAGAATTCGGGAAAACCTTAGCTAGCTGCATCATTGTGTTACATTCTTAGGTGCTGAGCTCCGAGGACGGAGTCAGTCCAAGAAAAAGTCTGGACTCTGGGGGAATATTGCGATCCTTGTCACTAATTTCGCTGGCTGGAAACTCTTGGTATCAAGAAGCTGAAATCTCGGAAACTTACAATATTACTCACTGCCAGTGTAGAAAATGAACATGCTGTGACTCAACACGATGTACTGTACCCAAGAACGTCTTATGAGTCAGTCGAAAAGTCAGCATCAGTGCGCTCCACAATCAGCATGATTGTGGAGATTGTCAATGTTGAACAGCATGTTTGTGTATGGTCCAGCGAATTCTAGCAGCATGTAGCTAGCGTCTTTGCCCACGACTAGCTCCGCCGTACTTTTTGGACACCCAAAATCCAACTCATGTAAACCTCAAGTCTATGCATATGCTCGCTCTGCCCCTCCGATTCTCTAATCCTTGTCCAACCGAACGGCGGGATTCCTCTCTATGAAGTTGAGGTCCACCTTGTGACCCAACAGCTCACGAATATTCGAAATGCCGTACTTGATCATCGTAGGTCGCTCCAGACTCAGTCCCCAACCGTATACGCGCAGATCCTTCGGCAATCCCATCGCCTCCAACATCTCCGGCCGGAACATGCCACTGTTGCCGATTTCCACCAGTTTGTTCAGGCCCTTGTGGAAACTGAAAATCTCCATGCTCGGCTCCGTGTACGGGTTGTACGCTGGCTTGAACTTGAGGTCCGTGATGCCCATCTTGTTGAAGAAAATTTCCATGAACTCCATCAGACCACCTAGCGTCAGGCCGTAGTCTGCGATCACACCCTCGACCTGGTGGAACTCAGCCAAATGCGTGGCGTCCACCGTTTCATTACGGAAGACACGGTCGATCGAGAAGTACCGCGCCGGAGGTGGTCGGCCGTCCGGGCCCTTCTTTTGTGCCAGCTTGTGAAGCATGGCTGTCGAGGTAGCCGTCGTGTGCGTCCGGAGAACTAGCCTCAGTGACTCCTCCTCGGACCATGGGTATCTGTAACCGACTGAACCAAACTTTGCGCCCTCGTGCACTGCCCTCACGTTCTCCCAGTATGTCTTGTAGTCTGCCTTGTCATCTGCTGACGTGGCTCTTGGCGGGTCTGCGCGCTTCGGGTCCGAAATGTAGAAGGTATCTTGCAGGTCACGAGCAGGGTGTTGCTGTGGGACGAAAAGCGCATCGAAGTTCCAGAAGCCTGACTCGACGAAGTTGCTGGTCGGCATCTCCTCGAAGCCCATCTCAAAGAAGATCTGTCGGAACTCGGTGCGCACTTTGTTCAATGGGTGGAGGGCTCCAGCGTTCTGGTCTGCTCCAAGTGCCTTGAAGTTGTACGGCTTGAAGGTCGCTGTCTTCCACTCGCCTGACTGCAGCATCTCGGCCGTCAGGTCCGTCTTCTCCTCTGCTATCTCGAGCGCGAACTTGTCGCCCTTCTGTATCTTGAAGTGGAAGGCCTTCTGGACCTTGACCAACTTGCGCTTCTTGAGCTCGTTGACAACCTTGGCATCGGAGTAGGTGTGCGTGTCCTTGATAGTCTGGAGCTGTTCTCGCGTCTCGTCCTTGATCTCGGGTACCTTGCAATGAAGCCTGTTAGTCTCTGGACTAAGAGCGCGGGTACCTGTTGCACATTGCTTACCAGAGCCTTCAATTTTCCATCACTTGTCTTCCCTACCCACTTCTTACTGAAAGCCTTGCCTTGGCCGAGCTTTGTCACGTTCTTGTCGCCGATTTCCTTTTCCAGGTCTTGCACGCTCAGACCCTCCATATGCTTGCTCAGGGTCTCAAAGACGCGAGCCTCGTGGCTGCCATTGGCAACGATTTGCTCCGCCTCGGGCTCGAGTACGAGTTGATCCTTCTCTAGCTGCTCGTACGTGACCATAGACCGGGAGGCAAGACGGTCGAGGGCAGCCTTGAGCTCGTTGAAAGGAGTCTGCGGGAAGGCATCCTGAGATTGGATCGGGGTCGTCTTGTCCAGCGCTTGGAGGACATTCAGCGTGAGATCTCCAGAGGTCGCCATTTCGAAGACGAATTGGCCCGTGGCGTCGGTGCTTGAGGAACGTGGTCGAGTGGTTGTGCCGTTGTCAGTACAGGGACATTGGAAATTGAGTCACAGCTTGAAATCAACGAGGGGCACTCCAAACAATTCACCCCACCAATTCCGTTAGACCCCCCCCCTTCCGGGACCTACCCCCTGCTCAAGCCTGCCAGGGATCAGGTCACTTATCTGGACTGAGTACCGGAAGGTAGGAACATTGAACTACGCTGACGTACAACATCAACTTCAACAACCATCATTACTTGCACTTCTTCTCTCGAGCTAATGCTCACGCGACATAATACAACCGAGGTACAATCACCGAAATCTCGCCCGCGAACCACATAATATGTGAAACCAAACCCAGCCACATCCCCTTCGAGCAGCCTTCTCGTCAGATGCGGCGGAGCAATGACAGATGATCCCACCGCAGCAAGCGACCCGGTCCGCGTGCCCGATGCCCTCGACGACGACCGCGACTCCAGTGACCAGGGCGATGACTCTCAGGACGAGGGCAACAACGACGCCGGAGAGGGGTCCAGCGGCCGGCCGCAGCAAGATGCACCACGCCGCTCACGCCGCCAGCGGCGCTCTGCGTCTAAGACGCGCAAGATCCGCCGCGCAAAGGCTGGCGTTGCACAGAAACTTGAATTCATGACACACCTCATGGGCAGCTTGGATGTGGCCATTGTCATCGAGCTGTGCATTTTGTATTACATGGAGTATGCGTCCTCGCCCTCGCCCATTCCTCCCGTTGACTGCTCCCGAGTTGACCCCAGCTGCTGACTGTTATTGACTACCTCAAGCTGCTCCTTCTTTGGCCTCCTCCTTCGCATCGCCGTGCAGTCTCTCTATCTAACGCCTAAGGACGCTGAGATGATTAAGTTGCTTCCCCCGCCCCGGCCCAACATGATATGGGTCTTCGGTGCCAACATCTTCTGCATGCTCATGCACTTCCTCTTCGCCCCACCCGAGGCCGGCGAGACCGACCGCGGCTACCTCCACGGCGGAATTATGATCGATCTCATAGGTCAGAGAGCCCCTACATCGCGATTCAACTTGCTCCTCCTCGACTGCGTGATCTTGGCATTACAATGCGTGAACTGCGCCGTCTGGCTGGAGACTGATCGGGTTCGAAAGATGGAGCTGATGCTGAAGAGCTTGTCGGCTGGAGGCGTTCCCAAGGGGCCGAACGTCGCAGCACCGGGGGAACCTGCAGCAACCGCGGCGGTGGATATCTTGACTGGGGCGATATTGGCAACGCAAGATGTGGATGCGGAAGAGCGAGGTGTTATACGGGACGAGCCGCTGGGCGAGGCCGGACCAGACGATATTGAGATGCAGCCCTTAGTAAGGGAACAAGAACGAGCTCCGGGAGGCGATGCAAGTAGCAGAGGCATCCTAGAGGCTCGATATCAGCGGATATTAAGGACGGCAGGTGGTTCGGACTCCACGGATGGACCGGGTAGACCCAGTTTGTTGGACATATTGATGTCTGGTAATGGGCTTTTGGCTAACCTCCACGTTCCGGATGCTCTTCGAACATTGTTGGCAGCCAGCGTGCATGCTCCATCTACGGCTGGAGCTGGATTTCCACTTAGATTAACAGGATACGGCACACGTATCGCACAGCTTGCTGTTGAAAGAGCAAGACAGCAGAGGCCATAGGTCATTGATAGACGTCACCAGGTAGACTTTGTCACAGCGATTGGCAGGTCCTCTTGGATTTGTCCATGGAATAAGATATCCCACAGTTGGTATTCATGCAATCTTCCTACCAACGTTGCCCACACCACTGCCTTTGACAGATACGAGGACATCTCCCTCCTCGTCATCCTCCGCTGGTCTCAGTCCCCAACTTGCTGCACCAAACGTCTTTAAATCTCTCGCAAGTCCCAGAACTTCCTCTGTGCCTAGCGCATCTTTACTTATTCTCAACCTGCCCACATCCTCAGACCCCATCGCCATCAGCGTAAGCACCGTCCTCGACCCAGCCCAGCTCACACATCCTCCCTGCTGTATTATCTCCGCCAACTGGTACGCACACCTAGTGCCGATATCCTCGGGCACCACACCACCCTCCGGCGGCGCCACCACATCCGCAGAGTACAAAACGCCCGCCACGCTTGACTCGGCCACCAGACTCAACCCAAATCCAATCCCTAGCTTCTTCTTGCCGCCACCCGGCGCATTTTTATCCGGCACCAGCGGCGCGGGGTCATACTGCGCCGCAATGTGGATATCGCTAACCAGCGGATTCAGCACGCGCCGCGCCTCGTGAATCATCCGCGCATTATTACTCGCCGACACGCCCGTGCAGTACGCGACGCCACGGATGCGCCGTATCCGCCCGGGGCTGCGGTTCAGGTGCAGCGTCTTGGGCAGGCGCACCTGGCTCGCGAAGCGCAGCTCGACGACGCCGCCGCCGCCCGTGCCGCGGGGGCCCGCGCACGAGCGCTGCAGGACGCGGAGCTCGATGCGCGCGGGCGGGATGCCGAAGAGGCCGTAGAGGGGGAGGATGGCGGTGCGGAAGGTGTCGACGGACATGTCGCCGGTGGGGTCGGTGGCGGCGGTGATGACGCCCGGGCCCAAGAAGCGCACGTTCATGTGGGCCTTGGAGAAGGGGGCGAGCAGGGCGAGGGGGAGGAGGAAGTAGGTCACGCCGCGGGAGCAGTTGGGCGGCAGGGAGTGCTCGATGACGTCGTCAGAGGCGGCGCCCGCGCCGGCGATGGTGCCGGTGATGAGGCCCGGGTGATAAGTTATGGTGGTGCCGGTGTAGGAGATTTGCATGGAGGAGCCGTTGGTGACGGCTTCGAGGAGGCGGAGGAAGGAGATCTCGTGCGGGGCGAGGCCCGGGGCTGTGGGTGAGGAGGCGCGGATGCCGGAGATGTGGACGGGGCGGCCGGTGAGGGTCGAGAGGACGAGGCGGTGGGTGAAGGATTTGTGGCCGGTGAAGCGCAGGAACTCGGGATTTGGTGTCGACATGGTGCCGGTAGGATGTGGTTGGTTTTATGGGGATCCCATGCGTTGGACGAGAGGTTGTACACAGTACGGACTGGAACTGTCTTTTTCTTGATTGGGAATTCGTGGGATACTTGCAGTAAATAAGTACCGCAGGCCACTTTGGAATCGATGTAGCAGCGCGCGAGTATGATTACAGGTTTTGGTGTTGGCGCTGGAGATGGCGAGCAGAGTTTAAAGTCGGGAGGAAGAAGTCCAGAAATTATTTGACCGCCTGCTGCTTTAGGGCGTACAGGGATAGCTTATCGGGGCCGACGCGCTGATAAGCTCGGGAGCAGGGGTCTAGAAAATAAAGAGAAGGCGACTCTCACTCAATCTTTTTGAGATCGATGGAGTCATAGTTATCTGCCAAAACTCATAACCAACAGACTTTCACCGTCTCAACGAACACTCTATGGGCTCGTTCTCAGATTCTCGTCACACTCATGCCTCCACGGACTTCTTTGTTTGAGATAGCGACGACAGCGACCCGCCCCAATAACTACGTCTGCCGCTCTTGTTTGGCGGCGCTGAACATCCATCCCCCGCAACAGAGAGGATACGCGCGCAGGACAAAGCTCACAGCAAAGGGGGAGCCTCAGCTGCGGCAGCGGACGAGGACACGTCAGGAGTCGTTCACTGTTCCTCCTGAACATACAAGCACAGACCCACCAAAGATCAAGAAGACACGCCCACAAGATGCAAGTGCAGCATCACAAGCCACCACCCCGAAGCAGGGACCACGCATCAACTATTTCGAAAAGGACCCAAAGACCGGCAAGATCACGTCTATCCCGGACATCGAGGACGATGGCGAGCCTGAGCCGACCCTCAGCGATATCGCGGCTCTGGGCAAGCGCACAATGGCTAAATTCAGCATACTCGACGACACCTTTGAGAAGCTTGACGCAATAGATGGCCCTCTTGAGAAACTCCTGGAGAAACATGGGCCGCCAGGTGCAGTCGACGCCTACAGGGCGGCGCTGAAAAGCTACGATGATCCCAATGAGACTGAGAACAAGAAGTCGCCCCTGTCAGACCTGGATGCTGCTGCTGAGGCCGATCCAACCGTCAGTACCGAGAAGGTCTTAACAGAAATCGATAAGGCCATGTCCGAGTCGAAAAAAGGGTCCAAGAATCAAGCACTACCCGAGCTCAAAAACGCTTTTAGCGTACTCCAAGATGCATGGTCGATATTGAAAGGGGCGGTCCATGACAAGGCCAATGACAGGAACGGAGCCCAGTTCGAAGATGGCGAAGATATTTCCACTGAGGACGTGTTCAAAGCCATGTCAAGGAAGCGGGACACGCCAGACGAAGAAGTATTGTCCTCTGATACATGGGACATGGAACAAAACGGCAGCGGCGGTGGCTTTTCCGACGCAGAAATGTCTCCGCTTTCCACAAGAATCAGAAAAGACGCCTTGGGTAAAGAAAAGAAACCCGAAGCGAAAACAATCCCCCTCTCTGAGAAACCAGTCGTCGACCAGGCCCTCACAAAGCCAGACATTTGGTTCGAACGGGAGAACATGAGTAAAAACACATACCAACTCCTGTGGGGTCTCAGACAGGGTATGCTGTCCCGACTCATTGCGTCCAAAGCAGCGGTTGGCAAGGGCAAGCTTTGGAGAAGGAGGAAACAGTGCGACGACGAGACATGGCAAGCTTTTCGAAGACTTTGGCCCCATCTAGGGAAGAGCTACACAATGGTCAACGAAGTATTTTGGCAAGACTTGTGGGCCATTTTCTCGAGCGATGGCCAGTGGAATCCTCAGAGGTTTCTACGTGTCAAACAATTGAGCGATCTCATGCTTCGCATCGGCGTCCCTCTCACCGACGCCCAAGCACTCCAGACCATCGAGGCCACCTTCGAGAGAAGAGACCAGGACAAGGCGATCGCTCTGTGGAAGAGACTGGTGGCGCCGCTGGGAGACCAAAGTACGCACACAGGGCTTGCATTTTGGGAACTCGGCATCAAATTGTGGTGTGCGCAAGGGGATCTCGCGCGCGCTGAAAGGGCGGGCAGAAATCTTCTTGACCGCGCCAGCCCGTCCAACCCCGTGGACACGAGAGCGCTGCTGCATCTCATACAAGCCTACTGCACCAGCCCCGACACAGCAGAAAAGGGCTTTGAGTTCTACCGCCGCATGCGCGATTTAGCCACGAGTCTCGACAAACCGATGGATATCCAGGACTATGACGATGTCATTTCGCTGTTCCTCCTGGCCGGTCACACAGACTACGCCATGTGGGCCTTCACCGACATGATGTTTGCAGGTGCCGTCAATCTTCAAGGCCGAGCCAAGCTGCCCAGCCAGGTCCGCAACACCTTCTTCTTCGGCAAGTGGCTCAAGCGCCTCATTGGCGCCGGCGACCTAGACGGCGCCCACAAGGTCCTCGTCTTCATGCAAAAGAACGGTGTCCTAGCCGCCTCCGTCCAACTCAACGGCCTCATCGGCGCCTACCTCCGCACCGGCGACGCCAACAACCGCACCAAAGCCTACACCCTCGCGTGGGCCATGATTCACAGCCGCGAGGCCTTCGTCAACATGCGCCGCCGCGAGGCCTCCGCCCTCGAATGGCCCGTCCGCCTGGAAGGCCGGCTCATGCGCAACCTGGAACACTTCGCCGGCGACGAGCTCGACTACGGCATGGTGCCGCGCGCCACCACCGAGACCTTCGTCATCATGGCGACCGAGTACCGCGAGCGCCAGCTCTTTGCCAAGCTCGAGGAGCTCTTTGTCGCGCACAAGAAGTGCGAGATGCCGGGCGACGCCATGATGATGAACGAGCTGCTCGCGGGCATCGCCGCCCAGGGCCACGGCCACAAGGCGCGCCAGCTGTTCCGCTCCATGGTCCACGAGCACGGCATCCTGCCGTCGACCGACACCTTCGCCATCCTCTTCTCCTCGCTGCCGGTCAACCGCAGCATCGGCCCCTTCGAGAACAACCCGAACCTTCTCGCGCACTCGCGCACGGAGGCGCGCGCCATCTTTGCCGACATGATGGCCTCGGCGTGGATCTACTCGGAGAAGGCCGGCCGCCGCGCCACCCGGCCCTTGTCCGAGCCCCAGGCCAAGCTGATCCTGCACACGTTCCGCAAGGGCGAGGACTACGCGGGCCTGTCGGCGGCCATGATGGGGCTGCGCGACGTCCTCGAGTACCGCCTGACGCGCGGCGTGGTGCTGGAGCTGATCGAGGGCGTGGTCGGCATCGAGCGCCCGCTGCCGCGCAACCAGCTCGCTGTTGTGCGTGCGACGATGGTTCTGCAGAAGTTCGTGGCGGACATGCAGGCCCGCGGCCAGTTGCCGGCCAGCATAACGGCCGAGGGCATGAAGGACTGGAAGGTGCTGTATGTGGTACTCTTACAGTTCTACTATCAGAAAATGCAGGCGCGGGAGCGGGACGGGTTGGATAGGCATACGCAGACGCTGTTGAATGAGGCGCAGGAGGAGATGGGCGTGACTTCGGTGACTATTGCTGCGATGAATCAGGCGCCGCCGGTGGATGCGAAGGCGGCGTCGTCGTCTTGAGGGCTGTAAATTAGTCAGGAAGGCTGAGGGCTACCCTGGGAACTGTTATATGTAACTCCTGTCACTACAAAGATTATGTGATTCCAATGTCGAAGCGCGGCCATGTCTAAGACCCTGGCGTCAGAGACACTGAGCAAACAACCACTTTCATCGCTACGGACATCGTTGTGAGACTGTATCTGAGCGAATCCTTTCAAATCTCGATTCAAGTCATGGAGAACTTTTGATCCGATGATTCGGATTAAATGCCGGCCCGCCCAGCCCATCTAATGCACATGCCATGTGTTCCATCAACGCCAGATCCCCCGAAGCAAACAGGCCTCGACCGTGACCATGGCATCCCATGATGCGCGCCGATAGCCCCAAGTCGTCGCCAGTCCACGCAGTTCCATTTCAAGTCGAGTCGGTCGCATCTTCGTCCGACACAGGCGCAAATCGATTCAGCCTAACGGCAGCAAGGCGCTTAGCAACATGTTCGGTTTCAGGGTCGACGCTATTTGGACGGAAAGGAGAGGAGTAGCCGGAGCCCGGGTCTGCATCGTCCCGGGGCCTCTTAAGGAAGGGTCTCTCACCAGTTGACTCTAATATTGCCAACAATGTCTGCCAGCCGGACGTCGATTTCAGTTGGAATGCGTCTGCAATATCGTGACTGGTCGCCACACGGCAGGCGAGAGCCTCTTCGTCCTGGGGCGAGTGTTCTGTTAGCGCCGGCAGACCCAAGCATGTCAAAAATGAAGACTAACCTTGCTGAGCACGCCCATGCTGTGCAGAAAGCAGAGAAAGTGAAAGTCTGACACAACGACCTGTCCGCCGTCGGCTGAACCACTACTTTTGAGCTTCGTGGCGACCTTGCTGGGATCCTGCACCTCTCCCATAATCTCTCGGTTCTCGATCGGGAACCCGAGGTCCGTGAAGAGCGGTTGGGCGTTGTCAGGGAAGCCGTGCGTGAGCGTCACGAAGAGGTATTCGACCGGGAAGTCGGGCTTCGCGTTCTCCTGCACATTGGCGCCATACTCGTTAATTTGACGGTAGAACACCTCGGGTATGTAGCGAGTTCTGCTAGTGGAGCCATCATCCTCTTCCTCCTCTTGGACCAACATCCGTGTAGGATCGGCCGAGGGCTCGATAATATTAGCCCGCACCATCTCCACAGCATCGTTCGACATTTGATAGGCACTGATCTCAATGCCGCCTTCGCCGTTGCCCGAAATAATGCAGGTAACAAAGTCTGAACCGAAGCGACCTGTGTCGCTCCACTTGGAAGGCTTGGGGTGCTGTGCCTGCAGACGAGCAGCGAAGCAGATTTCTTGCGACGCCGTGAAGTACGAGTCGGCATGTCTCTTGCACAGCACCGATCCATCACCGGCTCCCGAATCGAGTAGGTCAGTCCAAATGGCACCGACTTGCCGTAGACCGCAAAGCCGTGCCACCTGGTCGATGTCTTTCTCATTCTCCCAAGGGTTCAGCGTCACACCATCGACCTCGTTGATCTGCGGAGGCTCGAAGATCGCCTCGACTACTGCCTTGACACCAAGAGGAACCACATCGTACTCTTCATATCGACCGTACATGATGCCGAACCGCTGAGATCCAGTCATACGCCACGAGTTGAGAAAGGTATCGATGATCGCCGGCGAAGCAAATTCCACATGATCCACCATACGGAATGGCTGTGGCTGCAGCGTGATGGCACTTGGTTGGCACTTTGTGCAGATACCCTCAGGCCACTGCGGGTGGCCTGACGGGCAGTCTCTCATCACCCGGTAGTATGGCTCGACGAGGGGTGGTATGTAGGAGCTTCCAGACTCGGGCTTGTTTTTGTCGGCGTTGACTTTCTTCAGGTAGGAGTGGAATGACATGTACTTGATCTTCTTTTCGTCGAGGTATTTCGCGTCAAAAGGATCAAGAGGCTGGCAGAAGTCACACATCCCCTTGGGTCCGTGGCGACACATTTTGACATCCATCTTGCGTGGGATCTTGCCCGATTTCTTGTCTAGCGCGTCGTCGAGCTTGGACTGCACCACGACTTCCCACGGACTCTTGATTCTTTCTTTCGTCGGCGATCCCAGCGGGGGCGGGTCGATGGGAATATCTTCGGTGGGTAGGACAGGCTTGCCGTTCAGGCGGTTCGTGGTAGAGTTCAAGGGCGCCTTCTCGTGAGGCTTCGTGTCTCCGTTTGACGCGCCGTTGCCCATGGTCTGGACGTGACTGTATCTCGTGAAGACGACATCTCCGTGGCTTAGACCAACCTGTGAGATAGCTATCTTTCCGATCTCGGTGATGCTCTTATAGTCGTCACCACCAGGGGAGTTCGAAAAGCTGATAGTGCTCGGATCGACGGTAGGAGGGAGCTGCGGGAGGAATTTCTGTACGAAATCGTTGAACGTGTCCGATTCGCTGACAGTGACGCGGAGCATGCCATCAGGCCCGCGAACTCTCAACAACATCGTGACTGTGTAGTCAGAGCTCTGCGGGTTTGAAGAGAAGGGACGAGAGTTTGAATGAGGGGGGCGTTGGAGGGGTATGTACAAGGTCGGCGAAGGAAGAAGGAACTTCGGGTGGAGGGACCAACAATATTGGGGGAGAAGAAACTGGTATTACTTCAAAGTCAAATGAAAGGCAAAGTGGACGCCAAAGTCGTGGAGGAAGTGTCGATGTGGAGGATTTGGTTGCAAGAGCTTTGTGTGCACAATGTCTCGGAGAGAACAATTGAAGCTCCAGCAACTCCAGGCAGATTGGAAGATGACGACAGTTGACCAGTGGACATGGGGCGGCAGGCCCAGCAGTGGCAGGCATCTGACAGGGGCACTCGCAGGGGTTGAGGACAGGGACAGGGGCCTTTCGGGACACTCAGCTTGGGAATTTGAGATCAGTGAATCTGGCCTCACATCGCTACTGCATTCACTACCACTTTGTCGTCTCCCTACCACCAATCTGCTTTTGACCCAAGAGACAGAAGTCAACAATTGTCTCTGCCTGACAACAGCATCGAGTCTGTTGCCAAAACACTTTTTCTACTTCTTCTTCTCGGCCTATTCTTTGGTGCCATCTTTCAACACTGCGCTTGGACTTGAACAACCTGGTCGCATACAGCAGCAACATTTGCATCGCTATGTTCTCTCTTGACTGGCGAGGGCTTATCCTCCCCTTCGCCTACATTCTCGTCCTAGGAGGCACCTTCATCACTTTCTCCAGCGTCTATAGGAAGCGAAAGGCTTGTAAGTAGCAGTTGCACTGACAACTCTACACATGACACAGTGGCTTGTTCAATCCCCCGACTAACTCAATGACCCCCCACAGCGCAAAAAGCCAATCTCGAGCCCTGGTTCGGCCAGCACCTCCAAAAAGATGTTTATCTGACCCTCCTCCACCAAGAGCCCGAGCCCGGCCAGGAAAAGGCGCCCAAGGTCCCCGAGAGCGTTCTGCGCGCCGCGCTTATCCGTCGCGCCGTCGAAGACATCCAGCGCATCATACAGATCCGAAGCGCAAAGCAAGCCTGTACGACGCTTCTACAAAAGGGCAGTGTAGGCGATGACCTCTTCCAGCGCTTCACGCGCGCCGAAGGCGAGATGGAGGCTGAGCTGCGGGACGTCGTGATGGAGGTACGCATGAACACTGGCCAGAGGACGAGAAACTTTGGGCAAGACAGTGCTAACTCTTGTCACAGGCCAACGGACTCTCCCCCGGCTGGGGCACCACCATCTTCCAGACCGCCAACGAGATCAACGCAAACACCACATTCCTCACCCGCATCGACGAGATCCAGGCCAAGACCGACGCTGAGAAGGAGTGGTGGGAGAAGCGACGCAGCGCGATTGCCGCTGAATTGATGAAAGAGGAGGGCGCCGAGAAAACGTCTCCGTCCGACGACGGCGTCCTGGTCGACACGAGTGCCCCGGGTTCGAGGCCACAAAGCAGCCATGGCGGCAAGAAGAAGAAGGGCAAGAAGTAGCAATTCAAACCCAGGAACTAGACTGCCACGCCACTGTCGGCGGAATCGTGGACCTCACGCCGAGTCGGGCACACCACGTACGTGTCTTCACGAATGGACTCTACGCAATTTTATATTATTACTTGATTGTTCAAAACGGGGCGTCGTGGACTGTTGGGCCTATGCTGTCAAGGCATATTATGGTTGCATGGCGTTGAGGAGAGGCTTTTCTATCCACGTCTAACACAAATGAAGTCACAGGCCACAGAACGGGGTCGCACCAAGGAAAGCAACGCAATGAATTCTTATGCTATGCTGATGGCATTTTGAGCATGAATTCACCGCAAATATGTAGTACAAACTCGGCGCGTGTGGTATTGACCAGAACTCAACGCGGGTCTTTGGGTATGTATGTACTTCTATTGTACATACGCTCGAAATTCATATAGCCCTCAACTCCTTGCTCAAAATGGCTGGTGTACAAAGGTATCCGATGCTAAAGGGGAAGAAAATGCTGAGCCCTTTCACTCCGAAGCCTCCCAAAAATCAACGCTTAATGCCAAATGTCCGGTATCAGACGGCGTGCTGGTGATTTGCTCCGTCGTTGGTGTAAGTGTAAGTCCGGTGTACAGAGTATGTGCTGTGATGTACTGTGCTCGCCCTTTTCAGGATATATGTTCCAAAGCAGAACGGCGAAGGCTTCATCTCGAGAAGGAATTTAGTTAGGGTAGTCCCTCTAGTAGAACCCCGACATCTTCCTCCGGAGCGCCTCGTCGTCGTCCTCCTTGATGCGAGCCTGTCGAGCGGCCGCCTCGATCTGCTCCTCGGTGCGCATGTGAACAGGAGTATCGCACTATGATTCATACTGTCAGTATGTATTTTCTTTGGTCACTATGAAGCCCTCAAAGTAATGATCACAAATAAGAAAACGGGGATCATGAGGGAATGGGAATAGCAGGAACTTACCCCTCGAAGCCCGATGAACTTCCCAATCTTCCGCCTCTTCTCCTCCAGCGTCAAGTCGTCGCCCCACGTAATCGGACACGGGTAGTGCTGCGTGTACTGGCAAGGCCACCGCTGGTGGTAGAACAAGGCGAGCTCGTCCAATTGGTCGTTCGTGAGCAGCCAGAAGTTGAGCAGGGTCGCCGGGAACGCGGGGTGGGCGGTGCCCGAGGTCAGCTGGACGAGTGGTGCAAGGGGCAGAGCCATCTGTGCGATCTTCTTCTCGAGCTCCTGGTTGCGTGCCTTTGCCCGTCTTGTGTTGCTGAAGCCGGATGCTGTGCGGGAGTAATGATTGTTGCCGCCACCGGGTGTGCGAGGAGAAGGTGGAGGCTGGTTGTGGTTGCCGGAGTTCATGCTGAAATTGCTCATTTTGGGGGATGTGTGAGGGTAAAGTCGGATGTTGGTATCTGTCGTCGCACCTTCTGGTCTTTCGTCGGGAGTTTGCTTTTCTCTTTCGTCGGATCTTTTGTGGATAATCAGAGTCTGAGGATGAATGGTACTCGAGGAAGTATTAGGTGGTGGTACTTGGTGTAAGTGTAGGAAGAGAAGTCTGAAGAACCCCAAGTAGAGGGGGAGAAACAGAAGTTTATATAGTGCTATAAGCCGAATTCACAGGAGCTTTGCTCAAGGAGTCAGAGAAGAGTGATAGGAAGAGAGTGCCAGTCTCTGGTCTGAGTGACTGTGTCTGTCAAGAAGGGACAAAAGCTATGAGCTGTGCCTGGAGACTCAAATGGCTAATGCTGTTCCAGCAGCAACAATCTGTAACAGGCCTTTTTCTCTATAGAAGACAGAAGGCTGACTTGGTAGATGTGGCGAAAGGATATTGATGAGACGACAGAGGCCTGACTTAGTAGAAGCGATGAAAGAATATTGATGAGACGCTAAAGGAGTGACTCAGTTCTTCTCTGCAAAGAATAGAAGGGTGACTTGGTAGATGCGACGAAAGGGTATTGATGAGATGCCAGAAGAGTGACTGGGACAGGCAATGGCAAATTAATGAAGTGGCCGAAGGGTGAGTTGGGAAGGGAATGGCAGATTGATGAGATGTCCGAGGAGTGTCCGGGAGAGGCAACAGCAGACTGATATAGCTGTGATGGTTTTGTCTTGGAAGAGCGATTAACAAGACTGTCTAAAGCAACAGAGGTATGCACTGGTATCTCTGTTGCAAGTGTCTACCTTTTGCTGCAATGAGTAGACGGAAATCAAACTATATAGGCGGTATTTTTTATTTTGTGGATGTGTGGGCTTGACCGGTCGTCTTGTATCAAATTCTAGGGCAAAAGTAGACATAAGCCTTTGTCACTCTCCAAGCCGTGCATGTCTAGAAAATAGACTGGATGTGAAAGCACAGAAAGGCGTCTCGGCTTCGAAGAGTTCTTTGTTCTTTTTGTTCACGGGTCTCTCCTTGGACTCACAATTGTCACGCCAATCTTGCCTGCCCAGGTTTTATGACTGGAAGTCTCTTGCTCTCACAGTTTCCGCAGCCAAAGGACGGGAGTTTGTCTGAGACACTCACTTAGATGCGGGTAGACAAATACCATGCTGTCGGGAGCGTCTGGAATCGAGCTAGAGCTAGAGCCTAGCCCATCTTCTTATGCTCGGATGGTTAACACTGACCGACTCCGCTACAAGCCCCCTTCGGCCGTCCCGCCCGACCCTCTGCTTGTGCATACGTAATCCACGATAACATACTAAATGGTGACGACTAAAAAGCCAGTTGTTTCGGACCCTCCGTCCGGGCCGTCCTTCTCACAGTAGCCACTTGTTCTTGGCGATGTGGTCTTGACGGCGCCGAGTGGCTTTTATGAAGCCCATCGCCTTTAAGTCGGCGAGTCCCTGATAAAAAAGTACCAGCGCAGTTCGCTCTTCGCACCCGTCATTATCCGATGACTTGGACTCGGACTTGGACTGCTTCGGCTCATCCTCGTCATCGGCATCGCCTTGGCCGACCATGCCGTAGAAGGCAGACCACATGTCCGCAACATTCATCAGCGCACCCGTTTCTTGGTACAAATGGTACAGTAGACTGGTCGCTGGCAGCGTTGCTGCGTTGCCTCCGTCAAACACCGTCCTGCAACACGAACAAGCCAAGTAATCATGGGGTCTTGACAAGGCTCGCTCAAAAATAGCACTCGGCCGTGGAACAAAGACGTCTTTGTGCGGCGCCTTCGATTCGTACATCCATAACTCGTGCAGGAAAATCGTTTCTGCAGCTCGACACGAAATCTTCGTTGAGAGAAACTCCAACAAATCGTCGACTATGGCGGTGAATCGCTTGTCGTTGTTCGTCAGACTGGATTCGTCGCGACTCAGCTGGACTTTCTGAGCGACCACTGTCGTCCTGAGCGCCCGGTTTTGCGTATTGTATTGACTGCGTAGCGGGTTACCGCTGAGCTGAGCCTGCGATTGGAGCAACGCAACCTGTTCCGCCATCTCAGACAATGTCTGCACGGCCCTCTTGTCCTCGCCTGCCCAGCCCGACAGACCCAGCTCCGAATCGCCGGTTCTGATCGTGTTGATGAGGCGCTGCAGTAAAGACGCGATATCATCCGCAGACAATCTCTTGACCGAATCCAGAATTTTGGAGTCCTTGGACTGCAGATCAATGCCGTCGGCCAGCGCATTGATATACAGCGTGATGAAATCGTCCTGTGATATTTGGCTGGCTATCAGCAGCGCTAAGGACCTGAGCAGACTGTCCTCCCATCCCTGCGTCGTCTTCAGCGCTGCGAAACGCTCTCGGGTAAGATATACGCCATCTTGAAGCAGAGAGCGTGCATGCTGTAGGTTGCCATTCTCAATGGCATCTTCCACGTGGGCACGAAAGGACGCCAGGTTGCGGAGCGCCTCATTGTGTTCTGGTTGAGGCTTGTGCTCCGGTAGTGGTGGTCTCGGGTCCACAATCAGAACCGAGAGCGGATTTGCATAGAAATGGCACATGTAGGCATACTGCCAATGATTAGTTGACTGGTCCAATACACATATTACAGTGTTGTGTAATCCATAAGCTTACCTTCAATGAGCTGATGAAGACTTGTATGCCTGCCACTTGACTCTGTTGTCTCTCAACCAGGCTGGTCAAGATGGCAGGTCCCAGTTTCAGTGTGCAGTCTTGGTGAGCCACAGCACACTTGAAAACATTCTCAAGGATGGAGGACATCTGTACGACATCAAACTGAGCCCCATACAGGGATTGACTGGTCGACTTCAGCAGCCGGGCCTCAAACAGCTCAACTGAGGTGGCAATGCCAAAAAGCAGGGTGAAGGAGATTCGGTCTTTCCAAGAGCTGCACAACATTAGCTGAGCATTCCACTGAGTGTTAACATGTCAGGGTGCCCCCATACCTGAAGAGCATGACCAAGTCAGAGATCAGTCCAGTGTCAAAGGCCTCACTGTCCTGAAAGGCGACAATGACTTGCTTTGACTCATGGAACTTGATATGTGCATAAAGAGCCTCCAAGTCATAATCAAGGTATTTTCGGCCCTGTGAAGCGAATAACAAGGTCAGCCATGATATAGAGTCCTACACTCATGAGGTTGAAGACGTTTTGAGAACAACAACTCACAACATAGAGCTGTCACAACACTTGTTGTCTCGCTTTTGCCATCAAGTCATGGTTCTCTCTAAGTCAAGGGCATGAAATGAGGTCTGAGTGGACCAAAGGATCAGCAGTCAGAACTGTCATCATGAGCCTGCAAAGCCACAGAGACTGCCACAAACCCACTGGGTCAGTTTAGTGAATGAACATCACAATTATCCACATTGACTTGAGTGTAGATCATTATCATGGCCCAGTCATATAGATCATTGCATCACAGCCATAGCCAACTCACACAGGAATGATTTGTCAGGCAAATGTGTTCGATGTGAGATCATGACCATCTCATAGGCCCAGATTGTCATGGAACCGACTAACGCGACAGCAGCACCAACTCATGGAGCCAGTGAGCCCCGGCGTAGAATGATCTGGCACGACCACATCAGAGGAGGCGACAAGCCACCCAGCTGTGACGGTGACCTCTGTCCACGCAAAGCCGGCACAAGCTCACTCAGCCACGTGTGGACCCAAAAACCAGCAAGCCCAGGAGTGCCTCTACGCTCTGTAGCTCACTGAGCGAAAAGTGGCAACAGAGCAGCACATCCGCTGAGAGCTCACTAAGCCAGCAGCAGGTGGCCCGGCCCCAACCCACGCTCCCACACCCAACAGAAAGCAGCACCAACCGCTTTACGAGAAATCAATAACAGAGGAAAATGAGAATCAACTTACATCCTTCCCAACAGCGACCTCTCCCTCCCCATCCGCCTCTACAATGACCGCCCTGGCAACAACATCGCGCACAATCTTGCGCAGCGCCGCCTTCAAATTCGGCGCCTCCGCCGCCCGCAGCCGCACGAACCGCCCACCGCCAACAGGCCCGTGGTCAGCATCGTCGTCGTTTTCCAGCTGCGAAAACAGCAGGTCCTGCGACGCAATGTTCGGCCCCGTGACAATCAGCGCCGCGGGGATCTTGCCCACAGCCACGGGCGGCAGCTCGGTGGTGGCGGCGTCGCGCACAAAGGCTGCGACGGCGTTGAGGGTTGCGCGGTTGGACTCTCTGAGAACGTTCTGGGGGGATGAATCAGCACGAAGTTTATTCAACATGATCATAGTCAAGAAAAGGAGGGGAAGATGGGGGGGGGGCGAACCTGGATGCGGGCGTCAATAGCAGCCCAGCTCGCCGCGAACTGCCTCTGCCGGAGCTCCACCAGCGCGGGCCTCTCGGCGCCGTTGAACAGCGGCACAAACTCCGCCGTCGATCCTCGAGACTGCTGCTGTTGCGGTTGACCGTCTGTCGCTACAGCGGCGGGCTTCTTGACCACCTTCCTGCGCTTTGCCGGGCGCAGGGTCGGTGCTACCCCGGTCGTCTCGTCGTCTTGGCCAAAGATGAACGCAACCTAGAGTGAGAATTTTTGCGTGAGCGACGGAGTCTGTCCGTGGAAATCGGAGCGATTTGATTTACCCTGTGGTCATCGTACACGAAGCCATTCTCATCTTGTTCCATAGCTGCGAGTATCGGCTGTGGTGTGCAAGTTGTGAGGTTGGGTGAGGTTGACTCGAACGCGTTGAGTGCTGTGGTCTCGGTTCAGGCGCGTCTCAGGCCTTTCAACGCGCGATCGCCCCTGCACTTCCAGCGAGTGGCTGCCTGAAGAGCATCCGCCGCAGCGCTCTGCTTTGGTGCAACACCACGCAATGCAATTTCAAGGATGTCAATCGTAATACTCTACCTAGGTAGGTATTTCGGCGGAGTAGGTATATACCTACTAAGTTAAGTAACTTGAAATGCGAAATTGAATTTCCCCGGCATGTTTCAAAGGCCTCCTCAACCAAAACTATCAGGAAACGATACAGTCGATTTCGTCGTAATCAGTACTAGCTATTCTGCATTACCTCAATCTCCATTGACTTTTCCCTTTTTGCCTCGGAAACGGAGGAAACAATGCCATTGCGCCTCTAGACACAAGCAGCAAGTCTGCTGTATCAAGTACCATCAATCGACCTTTGCATTGAATGCACCCAGGGCCCGACTGATTGCCCCAACCTCGACTGCCTTCTGAATCCATTTTGATGTTCAACCGAGGCCCATTTGCTGCTGAACTCCTACCTCACACACCTCTGTGGCATGTAAGCGCTAACCCCGTCGCCTGGCTTCTGCCCCTGAGGGGTTGATTTCATACTCTCCTACAAGAGGAAAAAGAAAGAACCTGTCCAGATCTTCCAGTGCTCCCAACTTCACATGAAAAGCATAACCCAAGGTACATTTTGTACAATGAACGCCATCCTGCTCAGGTTCCTCCATAAGCTAGTGCGCTCCCCAAAGAAAAATTCGACGGTCGTGCAATCCCCAGCATCATGCAGATAGATAGCTTAGGACGCAGTCTCCACGGCCTTGGACTCCTTGACGTCCTGGTTTTTGAGTCAGTAGTGTACGATAACCAGACTGAATGGCCAGGCTGATGACGTTAATTTGAGCAATCACATACCTCGTCAACCTCGGGCTTCTCTTCATTAGAAGAAACCTCCGCCTTCTTCTCGTTAGAGAGAGCCACTTCCTTCTTGGCCGCCGCCTTATCATCAGAAGAAGACTCCTCCTTCTTGGACAAATCCTTGCTCTCCTCTGCCTCCTTCGAATCAGCCTTGGACTCTTTAGCCTCCTCATCAGATTCGGCCTTCTTGACACCGTTAGTCTCAGACTTGGGCTCTGACTTGGCTTCAGCCTTGGGCTGCTCTGACTTCGTCTCTGTCTTGTCCTCCTTGGGCTCATCGGCACTCTTGTAGGGGAAATCTTCTTTAGGAGAAGCAGGCTGCACATCCTGGGCAAGAAGACGGTTCCAGGTGTCGAGCAGGGCCTGGGAGCGGGGCTTGAACTCAAATTCCTCCTCCTTGGGAATGTTGTCCAGCTTCAGCATGGCCTTGAGGACCTTGTTGATCTTGGTGACGCGGATGATATCAGTCTCAAGGTCAGGAAAGCCCTCGAGCTTCGAGAGATACTCGGACATCATCTTCATCTCGTCTTCCTTTGGCTGCTGATCCCTAGTAAGGAGTCCCTTCTGCAGCTTGTGGCGGAGGAAGAGAACCTCCTTCTTCTTGCGATCAAACTTCTCCACAGCGGTGAGCTCGGGGGCCACGGGGGTCTGAACACGCTCCTCCGACTCTTGCTTCGCCTGCTTGGATTTCTTGGCAGATTTCCCATCACCGCCCGACTTTGCGGCCTTAGATGACGCGCCGTTGGACTTAGGCGTGCTGTTGTTGTTCAGCTTGATCTTGGGCTTCTTGACGGACTCGGCACGCTGGGGGGTCTCGGTGTCTCCAGCCTTGCGCTTCTTGTCCTTCTTTGCGGTACTCGGGGTGTCGACATCTTCCATGTCGACGTCGTCGTCGTCGTCTGCGGTCGACTTGCCCTTCTTCTTGCTCGACTTGGCAGCAGCAGCGGCGGCAGCCTTGGCTTCGGCCTGCTGTTGCTTCTCCAGTAGCTCAATTTGAAATTGGTTCAGAACGCCCTTGTAGAAGTCGAGATCGTGGTTCTCCGCGGCCAGTTGGTGGGCAAGAACGAGGTCCTTGTGCTTCTTGGAGTGTGGCTGCTCCAAAACGGTCTTCGGGTCGAGATCGATGAGGTCCTTGTTGGATACCCAGCCACTGCGGGAGAGCGTAGACGTCAGCGACTACTATCATAAGTCGCGTCAAGACTACCAAGCTAGGCGCGGGAGAGTAAACTTACAACTCGTTGGTGGCGAGGTACATGATGGGAAAGGTACGGTTGGCGACATTCTTGCCCCCCTCGGCAAAGTCCTCACGGTAGCCACCATCTTGACGAGCAGCGCTGACAGGGCGAGTCTTCAGCAAGGCGGTGGGCAGCATGTCCTCGTCACAGATAATGCAAGGCCATTGGGGGAAGCCCTTCAGCTTTATGAAGTAGTGGTCGCCCGGCTTGGCATCGGTGTGAGTGATCTGGGCCTTGCTGGCCTTCTTGTTCAAGGTCTTTCCTTTGTCCGTGCCGGCAGTAGACTTGCGCCTGGAGGCGGTCTTGGACTTGGGCGTAGCAATGGCAGTCTTAATCTCGCCAGCGTTCTCGGCCTTGGAGGAGCTCTCGGCAGCAGCTGAGGCTTCAGGGGCGTCCTTCATCTCGACGTCGGGGTCTTCGGTCTTGGCAGGCTCGGTCTCGGTTGCTTTCTCAGATGACTCTGTTTGTATGCGCGGATTGGTTAGCATATGTCTGGCGCAGGTGCGTATGTTGTGGTGTTTCAAGAGGGTGAGACCGGTGATCTGACTGTGATCAAAGTGTGGTGGGGTAGGGGCAAGATTGTTATTGGGGAAAGAGGGCGTTTACCATCAGCTGGCTTGGTGGCCTGGTCGTCCTCCTTGGCCGCCTCCGGCTCACCAGGCTTCTCAGCCTCGTCGGGCTTCTCCTCGGCAGCAGGTGCCGAAATCTTTAGCTTCTCAATCTTGGGATCCTCAGCAGAGGTGGCAGTAGCAGAGGCGGGAGCAGCAGAATCTGCGTCGGTGGTGGTGGCAGGTGCAGCAGCAGCAGCAGGGCTTGCGACGGGCGCGCTCTCCTCCTTGTCAGACATGGTGATGGCGGTGGGTAGCAACAGTAACGGTATATCGCGGCGCGTCGGTAAACAAAAGCTTGAGACAGGGCAAAGCTCGTGTAAAGGACGCGTCAGTCGCGTCTTTGATGATTCGGAAGATGGAAATTGATGGGTGGCGATGCACCGATGGGAATTGGGGTGGCGCGGAAATGCAAATGAGAAGGGGGAAAGAAATGGCGTTGGCGATGATTTTTGGAGAGGGAACTTTGCAGGAGCTCTAAATGTTGCTTATCGGCGGCGGAGTCCAGTCCAAAATTCGACTGGGATGATTCCACAAAGTAGCAGCGCTTTGCGACGGGGTTAGGGGTTTAATAACACAAGGCACTGGGCAGTCTTGACGGCAGTGGCATGGATATGGAGACCTAAGACAGTCAGAGGCGTGAAGAACAGGCAGGAGGCTGGGGACATCGGCAGAGCTTTTTTTTTCGTTTAGCGGCGGCAGCAGTGTTGGGTCGGTCAGGTCTTTGTTTTCTCTCTCTTGCGCGTGGGTACCGTACCTGTCTTCCTCCACATGCACGCTCGAGCCTCTCACATCAGCACCACCATCATCACCTAGTGCCACATGTCAACTCCTTTCTCTCTTTTCCTTTCCTCTCCCTCACTCGTCCATCATGGTCCCCCAGAAACAAGGCGGGCAGACGGCTGGACACTGGCGTCTCCATCCTGGAAGACTGCCTCCCTTCCTGAGGCACTCATTCCTTCTCATTGGTGGCAGCGACATGCCAGGTGGAACCAACAGAGGATGGCGATTCCGCCCCCAAGAACGCTCTTCCATCGTGGTTTCTGCATCTTAGAGCAGAGCCTTTGAGCTCGCCCGGGAGTCTCAGTTGCAACCCCTTCCCCTTCCCTACCAAGAGTCATGTTCAAAGTCATCGTATCACCACAAGCTTCACCCACCGCAAGTCCGTTCAATCATAGCTGCCCAGAAACCAAGCTGGGGTGGATCAAAGAAGGGCAAGCATACCATTGCAAAATATTTGACTCCATACTGGCGCTCGATCGCTTTTCACGCGTCCTTCTAAATCCATGCCGTATTCTTCCTTCCAATTTTATAGTTTCGCTTCGACGTAGTCTGTCCAGAGATGGTCAAGGCTCCATCCGTAAATCGAATCGGTCGGGGGCTCAATTGCAGTTCAAAGCGCTCTTCTTGCTGCAGCTGTCTCCGTCCCTGCTCCATCTAATGCCCTCCTCTACCCATCATCCTCGTCATCCTCCTCCTCTTCATCAACATCCATGGCCTCCGCCACCGTAACTTCAAACCCGGGATCCTGGTCCACTCCAATGTAGCTGTCACTCATCAAAAATAGCTTCAGCTGATGCTTGCCGGGCGTCGGCACCGTGAACTCCAGCTTGACCTGCAGCTGTTTCACAACCGTCACGCGCTTGATGGCCAGCAACTGCTTGGTGCCCTCCTCGCCAACGACCAGCCACCAGTTCTCAGTCTTCTTGGCAGGGTAGAACGGTGCGTGTACAACGAGATCCACCTCATCCTTATCCTCCGTGTCAGCGCGCTCAATCTGGATGTTGAGGTACGACGGCGCGCCCGCGTGGAGGTCGTCCGGGTCTTCGACTTCGAACTCGAGCGACACGTCTGGATACTTGTCGTTGGTGAAGTTGGCGGCCTCGGCAAGCTGCTTTTTGGAAAGGCCCATTGCTTGAATCAGCTGTTGGTGCTGCGGGTTCTCGTCGGGGTCCATGGCTTCCAGGAAGTCCATGACGTCCTTGATTCCGAAGGTGTTGGCAGCCTTGATCACCTCGGGCGTGAAGTTGGGAATCTGCTTGAGCGGGCTGTCGCGATCCCACATGGCTTGTACAACCATCTGTGACATCTCCATGGCGTTCATGGCATTGAGGTGGCCTTCCGACGAGAGAATGTCGACGGTGGCGCTAAGCAGACTGATGACTTTGGAGAGGATGATCTCCTGATCCTTGGCCAGATCAATCGGTAATGACATTCTCGAAAAGTGTGCTTGCAGCAGAACAAACGCCTTGAAGTGCGGTGAGGCAAAATCGGGTTCTGCCATCTTGACTGGCACCCGATCGTAGATGCGACGGAGGAGAGCATCCTCATGTCTCCGAATCTGAATGGCTTCGAACTCGGTCGCAGACGTGACAATCTCGAGTATACCCTTGAGCTTAGTGCGCGCGCTGAGCGAGAGCAGGAACGTCTGCATGGTGATGTACGAGATGTTGTAGTAGGCACCAATCATGGCAGCATTCGTTGGCGCGACCGAGGCGTCTTCTTCGTCGAAATCGATGATCTTGGACTCGTCCAGTTCCTTGAGGGTGGTCTCGACCAAATCAGAGAGATACTGACTGAGAGCATCCTGAGTGGTGTCCAGCAAACTGTAGAAGCTTGGATTGGCGAGTAGTCGACGATAGAAGTAAGTGAATGTCATCCAGTTGATGGCATCTTCACCAGACTCGATCATACGGGTGCTGATCTCCGTGACAAAGGCGTCGTGCAGGTAGGAATGGAGATGAGACTCGACTGGCAAAGCCTCATGGAGGAACTTTTTGTAGTACTCTCTCTTCACACCAGGCACCATGAGTACGCCACGGCCGCGACCATCCTGGGACGGTCGTAGAGCCTTGCCGAACATCTGCAAGACATCTGTCATCGGATAGTCCACATACCGGTGCTCACGGCCCTCGAAGTACTGGGTGCCCATCACGATGATCAAGTGAGCAGTGCAGTCGAGCTCCCAGCATGTATCACGAGATGCAACGAGAACTTGGATTGCGCCGTTGTCGTACAGGTACTTGACGATGCGTTTGTCGTCTTTGCTGAGGGCCTCATGGTAGTACCCAACACCGTGTGACAGCGCCTCAGCTAAGGCCTCTTCATGCACACGGGCTAGCAGAGGCTGTATTTGCTTGACGTCCACATGCAGAAATCTGTCCTCGTCCTCGTCGACAAGAGCAGCGGTGAGAAGGTCTCTTGTCGTAGCTCGTGTCTGTTTCCTGTTTGGTACGAAGACAATCGCAGGCTTGCCAGGAGACATCTGTGTGATGGCCAAGTATGTCGGTCTTGCCATCGCCAGCATCAGCGATGGGAAATGAGGGATGCTGTATGACTGTATGTGAAGCTCCAAAGGCACAGGTCGAACAGCAGGGCTGAAGTTGTAAATGTCGTGCTTCTTGGCATCAATCCACTCGCCGATATCTCTGGCGTTGGCGAGTGACACACCAAGGCCGACTATCCTCATCGGCAGCTCGGTCTGTGTGCGAATGTAGTGCATTCTGGATACGATAGTCTCGTACACGTAGCCCATGGAACCGCCAAGGAGTTGCAGCTCATCTGCAATGAAAAGCTCCACGCTCTGCACATTCTTCCTCCTCTTCCATTGCCTGGAAAGAACTTCCCATTGTATGGGGGTGGCGAGGATCAGATCACCCTGCTCAAGCAGCTTGAGGTCGGCTGTGGTCTCGCCGACCAATTTGACGATGTCTTTACCGCCCCGCAAGCCCGAGAGACGCTTTTGCCAATCCTGGAACCTGAGGTCCACGAGCTCTTGGAAGGGAGCAATGTAGACAGCTCGTCCAGGCTCGGACTGAGACCAGTGCCGAAGGAGCGCGAACTCCGCGCAGACAGTCTTCCCACTGCCAGTTGGTGCTCCGACGAAGACATTGCCGTCGGTAGAATAGAGAGAGCTGAAAGTCTGTGTTTGGACTTTGTTGAATCGATCCCACTCAGGATACAGGGCAACATACTCCTTGACCTTGAGGGCAGATGCTGGGAGGGGCTGAAGAGGGAGGAGCTCCGTGTGAGGCGGGAACTTCTCCGGGAGGATGAGCTTTTGAAAGGAAACAGCAATCCTCGTCTCGGAGTGCATCCATCTGTCAGATACAACAGAGATGAAATAATTGGGTGGCATGGGGTCGGTGATCGGCACAGTGAAGTCGACAATGTGGTCGTTTGACTCCGACTCGGCATAGTCTTTGCGCAAGAGGAATGTGTCGTGGAAGAGGATGTCTTCACCATCGCAATCCTCAACCAAAATCCAGAAGCTCTCGGCAAGACCATGGATCTCCTCGTCCCATTCGAAGTTGGGCGTGATTGTGAGCTCGACACGTAGCATGGTTCTCGTCAAGGGCTGAATTTGAGCTTGAACCTCCAGACGAGGGAACTTGTTCACGAATCCGACCACAGTCCTCCCAGCCTTGGGCATTCCTAGAAGCTCGCCCATTCGTGGCGGGTCAAGGTCGAAGAAGTTGGCCCAAGGGACGTCTGTACGCTCAGCCTTCTGCACAATCTCCCTTGGACAGCTGGGAAATTGGCGCAGTGGAGTCATCGTGGGCCACATGCGCTTCTCTGCCATCTTGCACAGGTTCAGAGCTGTCTTGGCCACTGAGGCCCAGCCCTTTTTCAGCGCGATCTCAAAGATGGCTCGGAGAATACGGCCGGCAGATTGCGTGACGTAGACCATGTCAGCCATCAAAGCTAGGCCATCAAGGCTGAGACGGGAAATGTACGCTTGTAACAAGACATTGATCTTGCAGTGTGACTCCTCGATGCTCTCTTTGACTGGTATAGGAACTCTGGCCAGCAACTTGGCGAGTTCAAGCTTCTCCTCCTGGCGAACAGGGATATACTTGAACTCTGCACTCAGAGCGAAGACGCGGAAGAGTTCGATATTGGTAATGGACGGCTGGATGAGATTGTTGTACGTCTCCATAGACCCATGCGTGATGTAGTAGTGCGATGCGATGCGTCCCAATTCTGTTGCCTGCATCTTGCCAGTCTTCTCGTCATACTTGATCAGATTGGCCTTGCGAAGAGTGTGAGCCGCGGAGTGGATAAGGTCCACACGCTTCTGCTCCAGGGCTGCATCGTCTTCGTATTCGACGCCGACGCTGTAAAGGCCAGGGGATCGTAGCATCCTGACAAAAAGGTAAGTGTACCCAAGCCAGTCCACACCCTCGTCTCTTGTTCGCACATTGCCGAGCACAACCTCTGCATTGAGATTGTCGACCAAGCGGCTGACCATCTGACTCTCAATGGGCAGTTGCTGGTTCAAGAGCGACAGATAGTACTGCATTTCGTGTTGGGTGGTGATGATGATACCTTCTCCAAAAGTGTCGTACTGAGGCCGACCCGCACGACCCAGCATCTGCAGCACATCTTGTGGGCTGAGCTCCACCCAGCTACCCTTCTCGGGCGAGTAGACTTGCGTGCCCTTGATGATGACGGTGTGTGCAGGTAAGTTGACACCCCAAGCTAGCGTGGCCGTGCAAACAAGAACTTGAATGTGTCCATCCGCGAAGAGTTCCTCGACATCTGTCCTGTCCGCGCGGCCCATACCGGCATGATGGATACCAAATCCGTAGGGCAGTATGTCCTTCAGGTCCATGTCGGTAGCTTGTGACGAAGCCTCTTGCAAAATCTCTCGACTTCCAACATCGCTCTTGAGAATTTGGCCGATGGTGTCCATCTCCAACGCCTTGTCACGGATGTACTTGGCTGTCTTGGCCGTTTCTTTCCGTGAGTGGACGAAGATCAGCATTTGATTTCTGTTCTTTCCCACGTGCTCCAGGACTTTGTTGTAGGTGACGTCGTTCATGACCTTGAGTTGTTTGATGGCTTTGCGCTCTGTCACACCAATAAATTCTTGGCGCAAAGGACAGGGTCTGAAGGAGCCGTCGAAATGGAACATGCCCTTCTCAGGATCGACGCGGAGAAAGCTGGCAACATCTTTGTAGTTTGGTAATGTGGCTGACAAGCCAACGATTCTCACAGGCTCGCCCGTTTGTTCTGTCTTGCGAATCGTCCGACTGACAATGCTCTCCAGCACAGGACCGCGGTCGTCGTGGAGAAGATGGATTTCATCGATACATATCAGACGCACGAGGTTGGTGTAGGACGTATCTGACGCCTTGCGAGTGATGACATCCCATTTCTCAGGCGTGGTGACAATGACTTGGGTTTCGGCAATTTGCTGCTTGGTGAGTTGCCGGTCACCTGTGAGTTCGTTGACCTTGATTCCGAAGGGCGCCAATCGCTTGCCGAAATTACCGACTTGTTCTTGGACCAGAGCCTTCAGAGGAGCGATGCTGACGATTTTGAAAGCATCCAAATCAATCACTCCTGTCTCTGGGTCCCTGTGCTTGCCGATCTCCCGCAACATGGCCAGGAAGGCCACATTTGTCTTTCCGGATCCAGTCGGGGCACAGATGAGCATGTTTCCGTCGTCCTCAAAGGCCGTTGGGTAGCATTTTGACTGAATCTTGTTGAGAGATTTGACGGAGCTGAAGGGTTCCCGAGCCCATTCTGGTATGTCAGAGATAGGGATCAGAGTGTCGCTAGGGTCGTTGCGCTTCTTGGGCGGTGGGACGTGGATTTCTTCGTAGCCTTTACCAGCCCTTTTGGTAGACCCTTCTGGCAGCCTGACCTTTGGGTTGGTCATCAAGTGATTGCCCTGGTCAAAAATCAGATTTTCCAGGTTGATCAGCTTCTTCGGTTGAAGACCTCCAATGAGTTGGTCTTCTGGACGTTCTTGCTTGACTTCGCCACCAAAACCAGCCTTGTCGATGTCCATCTTGATCTCCAATTTCGCCTTCTTGTCGACAGTCTTGCCACGAAGTTCGTCGAGGATCCATTGCAGGCCTTCAGATGCCATTTCGCGCTCAACAATCTCTTTATCTTTTGCGTGTTCGGCACGAGCCAGCTTCGTCAGCCACACCACCTTTTCACGATTTGCGATGAGCTCTTGAACAACTTTGTGGTGCTCGTAGTCAAACAGCTCCATAAGGTCGTTCTCTATCTCTCTCAGTTGCTTCTCATCGCCGCCCTCTTCATCTGGCTCCCCAGAAAGAATTCGCAAAGCTTCGTCCGTTTTGTCGTGCTGGACGTGGGCATCCGGGTACAGCTGTCCGATTTGTCTTTGCAGCCAGAACGCGTCGATCTGAAAGGCGGGTATGTAGTTGGTGCCCTTGTCCGTCCCGTCTGCCCCGCTATCGGCTAGGGCCGAGTCGATGATCATGGCTTCGCCGTCGGCAAGGCCGGCCTCTTCCTCGGCCCTGTCGTCTGTGGCACCACCAGCTGTCGCTTCCTCCTCGAGACCGGGGTGGTCTTCCTCGTCTTCGGCATTGTCTTCATCCTCTGACGACTCTTCCCGAACCTCATCCACAATGCCGTCGGCATCCTCATCCTCGTCCTCGAAAGCGACGGCGACACCTTGCCGGTCGTCTATCTCGCCTTCGTCCTCTGCATTTGCCATGTCCTCGTCGTCGTCTTCGGCATCGTAGTCAGTGACCTTTTTGCCGAGATTGACCAACTCGTTGAACGCCGTGGGCTCAAGGGTCACTCCCAGAAGGTCGTCGATCTCCTTCTTCTTGTCAAAATCTTTCAAGTCCTCGTCCTTGAGATATTCTAGTGCCGCATCGGCCGCACTGCGCACGACCTCTTGCGGCACATCACCCAGGTTCCTCGCCACGATTGTCAAAATCAGATCAAATGTCGCCCTCGTGACCTGCGTCCGTGGTCTATAACGGAGGCCTTCGACCAGCGATTCCGCGTTGGACAAAATGCCGCCTCCTCTTGAAGGATCCGGTCCCTTCTTCTTCTGCTGCTGGCGCAAGATGTCCTCGCCCTCGCGCATGGAGCCTCGCTGCACATTCGGAAGGTTCGCCTTCTTTCCTTTCGACATTGAGTCGCGCACACGACCGCCCATGTCGCTAATAGCGAGGCGACCCGCCAGGGACTCTGGGTCGCCAGTGGCCTCGTCCGTCCGTCGGCTGACGAATCGACGGTCCGCCTGGAGGACCAGGTTGGACATGGCCGAGTACTTGTACTGCGACACATCGCGCTGGTAGTTCTCGCCTGACATCGTGACGATTATGGGGGGAGCTCGGGGATTCGACGGGGTGAAGCCCTGGTGGCAGTTTCGACGCGCGACAGCTCGGTTTTGCTGTGTTGCCTAGTAGAGCGCGACCGCCACTAGAGGGTGGCGAGATGTCCGGAGAGTGGCACGCCGAAATCGAAAACAGATCAAATCATTACAATGAAGCTTAATTGACACTGGCAGGCTGTCTTGAAAGAAAGACGGGGGTATTGGTCGCGAAAGGTTGATTTGTTGTTGTTGGCGAGGCTGGCGAGCTTCTTGCGGTTTCTGCGAGGGCACTTCCACTCCAAATCAATGTGCAGGGATGCTCGAATTGCTGGACGCGACCAGGGATACAATACCAAGGTACATGCTTAGGTTGGGTGTAGACCAGCACTCGAGTCTACCTGCACTATCTAGCATGCTACTAAACAAGAAGCATTTAAACATGAATAGTCTTGGGTAATTATATAGTGATTCAGGTTGAGAGGTGGTTCCTCATTGCTAAGAATAGGTAGAAAGTACGGAGTACCGTACCCATGTTATAGGTGCAAGAGACCTCATTCGCAAATCCACGGCGTACGTTGCACACGTACCATGGCATACAACATCACCCAGCCAACTTTCTCACAAATTTCTCAGTACAACCTTTCTGAAAATATCAATTCATTCATGGGGCCGATTTCTAGATCTCTAGAATATGATCGGGAGAAAATCACGGACCTTCAAGAGCGACCTTCTACGTAAACACCGCCCCTGATTACACTCAACAAACGGCCACACGATGTCTTCACCGGCAGACACAGTCAGGACCATCCAGGACGCGCTGGACCCTTACATTCGACCACGCGAAGAAGCAGCACGCATTCGGAGAATCCTTGCCCAGAACCTACACTCATGCCACGAAAACGGCCCAGAAAACGGTCCATTATCGCTCGCGGAGCCGGACTGCACACTCAAAACAACAGACGTCCGCGGGCTGCAGCAGGGCTATCTCAAGGCGCTCCACGCCAACGTCCGCGCGCAACGCGAATATGAGTCCATCAGTCAACAACAACGAGCCGGGCAGGAGACAAAGGGCACGAGGATGGCGAGTGGGCTGACTGACGCGGGGCGGTTGGAGGACCGTGTCGCGGCTGTGAGGCTACGGCAGAGGCAGGAGAGGCTGCAGGCGGTGGGAAAATATCTGGACTTACTAAGTCACAAGCCGGCGGCGGCGCCAGAGTTCCTGCAGCCCGACGAGATATTTGGACGTGCGACCCGTCTTCCGGACGTCCCCAAGACGGTCGTGAGCAGCTTCACAGTGGACACTTCGTCTACCAAAACCGACCTCAAGACTCTCGAGGACCGACTGGAGAAGGCAGTGTTGCATTCCAAACTCCTCCTGAGGAAGGAGGAGCAACTACTTGAGCATGTCAAATCCCGGTCAACGGTATCACCCGGCAAAATCTCGGACAGCGCCAAGCTTGCCGCTCTCAACGCGACCCGCAATGAACTCATCAACTGGATGGAGACAGAGCTGAGCAAGGCGTCTACAGTCGACGAGCCAAGTCCGGAGGAGTCGCATGTGTATGGAGGTCGAGGGAAAGCTGACAAGGCACACGTGGACGAACAGCTCGCTTTGATCCAGGAAAAGTACGCGGACTACGTGTCTGCGCGCAAGAGCCTCATCCAGCTGGTGGCCCGACCGACGCCGGCATCCAACAGCTCACAAGAGGATACGCAAATCGCTGATTCATCACGAAGACTGCCTTCTCCGGTCTCATCCATACATCTCCTCACGCCATACATAGAGAACCTTCTCTCCATAGCCCACGCGCAAAAGGCCGCCATCACGCAAAAGTCGCACTTCAGCAACGTCCTCGCGAAGCAGACCGAGGAGAGCGGCAAGGCCCTCGCCCGCCTTGCCGAGGAGAGTCTACTGCTACCCGACCACCCCACTCGGAGACGCATGGGGGAAAGTGATGTGCCTAACAAGAGGGGTCGTGAGATCACGACCCGCGTCCAGCCGTGGGTGGTAGCTGCGGATGCGGCGAAGCTCGCAACATTGGAGAACGTGGCCGAGAAGATCGAGGAGGGACAGCTTGCGTTGGAGAGCTCCATGAGGCATTTGACAGAAATTGACCAGCTTTTGGGACGAAATCTCCAAGTAGGCGACGAGTCTGTCGACGAAGACAGTACAGCGGACGATATTTGGTTGGCCGAGACACAGACTCCCAAGAAAGGGCCGAAGGCGCCCCAACAAAGCAAAAGTGATACGCTCAAAGAGCCTAGAGACGTCTGGTCATTATTGGATGGAAAGTTGGGTCTCATTAACGCTGATGACTCCCCTCGTAGATAATCGCGAGATATCTGTTCATGGCTCGTACGAACCCTAGCTAAGCAATCTCACCAAGCCATTTTGCCACAATCCCCGAGAACGCCATGCCATGTTCACGTCCAGATTTTCCCATCATACATGCAACAAGGTGTCGAGACCTGCTTCCACTGGGACCCACCAAATTCTGCCACCAAGGAACTATCGCCCAGCCAGAATGTTTGATATGCGGAGTGCGAGGTCAAGCATGACCAGATGCTCGTCGGCACCATCCACGAGCCGCTTGTCAGCCTCGCTGAAGATCATCACAATCTGATTCTTCTGTACATCCGGGACGGCCTCATCGTACACAATGGCCTGATACAGCTGGCTGACCACCTGTCCAGCGCTCCAGCCATCTGCGACCAAATCCTCCACCACCTGGGCGACTGTCGAGTAGGCATCTCCGGAAGACCGTGGTCGAATGGCCGTCACTAGCTTGGAGATGGTATCGTTCGGTATGACTCCCGCAATGTCCTCGACAATCCTGACTGTTACTGGCTTGGTGTCCACGTCCATGGTGTCGGCCTCGCCATCCTCTGCTTTGCCAGCACCCACAAGGCGTGCCGCGCTCTGCAGGTAGGTAATAGCTTTTCGCAAATCGCCCTCGCTGCACTTGATCAAGGCATCCACCGCACCAGTCTCCAGTTGCACTCCCTCGTTCTCAGCAATCTCTTCCAACCTCTTCTGCGCGTTCCCCTGGTCCAAGCTCTTGAACCGGAACTTGCTACACCTGCTCGCCAAGGGGTCGATGATGCGCGTGACGTAGTTGCAGATCAGACAAAAGCGTGTGATCTTGCTGTATGTCTCCATGGTGCGGCGCAGCGCAGACTGAGCATCCTGGGTCATACTGTCGGCCTCGTCAAGTATGATTATTTTGAACGGCGGGCAGGGATATCTCTCTTTGTATCCTGGCGGAGGATTAACGAGCTGCATGCGCGCAAAGTCTTTGACCTTTTCGCGCACGATCGATATGCCACGCTCGTCTGATGCATTGAGCTCGAGCACGCGCTGCTTCACGAATTCCGGGCCATAGAGTTCTTTCGCGAGGGCAAGGATCGTGGAGGTCTTCCCCGTTCCGGGAGGTCCGTAGAAGAGCATGTGAGGAAGCTAGATATAGTGTCAGCTTCCAGGTTTACAAAGAAACCATCCGAGGAGAAGTATGAGGTCGCGGGTATGTCGCGTACGTTGGAGGCTTGTAGACTTCGAGCCAGGACGGTAATAGTGTGGTCCTGGGCTGTGACATCGCTGAGGGTCTTGGGACGGCTGTGCGAGGGTTTGATCAGTTTAGTTTTCTTTCCCTGTAAATGAAACGCAAGATAGCATACTATTTCTCAACCCAAGGCTGAGCCCTCGGGGTCTCTTGCGACTTCTTGTCTTTGCTGGTTGAGCCGTTGGCGGCGGCGGCCTTCCTGGCCTTGAGGTCAAAGAAACTTGCCATTCTGGCTGGCGCAGTGTGGATCTGCAACAATTTAAAACAGCGCTGACAATCACAGCGTGGATGCCTGGGATATTTGAAATCTCACGTGCCGGTGCGATGAAAGACGTTGAAAGAAACGAGCAATTCAATTAAACGAAAGTCGTCAAAGTGGACGCGTCGAGCGGGAAGGACGACGCGTTGACGGGTCATGGAGCAGGGGTGCAGCTGAAGGGGGGCCTGTCCTCGTCTAATTTGGGTAAACCCACCAAGGTTCGTCCATGGGTGAATTTCAGGCTTCACTCACTGTTGGCAGAGGCAAATATGTATTTGGTTACCTGGGTATGTTATATACCAAATTGCAGATTCAATGTCAGAATAGAGATACCGGTTTGGCGTCTGTCCTCGGAGATCCCCTTACGGAGTAAGTGTGCGAAATACCTGTCCAGTATCTTGCAAGTAGCCAGTAGGCAATTTTTCACAACGCTGAAAGATAGTCAAAGGCACGGAACCTGGAATGTTCCAAATTCGGTGTGTGTGTGTGTGTGTGTGTGTGGATGTGATAGAGTCACATCTGGATCAAGTCCATGTGTATGAACAGTTAGGCCGTCCTCCAGGGCTGTCTTTGACGGTGCAAGCAGTGGGGCGCTGGGGACTGCGGTTCTGGCATCCGTTGGTTCTTGACCCCACTACTACCCTGCACGAGCAAGCCCCGCCGTAGCCTTCAACCAGGCTTGGCCTGTCATCCCGCCTTCCAGCTTGGCTCAGCCGCCGCATCTTAAATCTACCTCCACCATTGTTGCCTGCCTCGTCAACCTGCATTCTGACAACACTTCGTACATTTCAATCTTCCAGATAATAAGAACAGCAGCATCAGCCCAACAAACATACAACTTCAGTCCACCCGACTTCTTGACTTCCGACGGACGTCAGCTACTTGCAAGACTTTTATGCGATCCACCCTACCTGCCCCTCGACCTGACAAAAAGCCGTGATGGCGGACCAATCCATCTACCGCATCACAAAGGTTCGCAAACTGCCTCTGCCTCTGCCGCCCTCCGGAGATTGTCTATATGGAGGCTGAGCCTCCTAACACCTCCACTGTCGATCCAACCTCCTCGTTGCCTGCGTCATAATGCTAACTGCCTCTTGGGAAATTGTAGGAGCTCAGCGAGCTCCAGAGGAATGCTGACTTGTGTATGCGCCCCGTCTTACCAACGCGACAAACGCCCAACTGTTGTGCTAACTTGGGCTCACCTCAGCATTGGCCGTTGCCTGTCGCGATGTCGACGTTCGCAACGTCAAGGCCGTCATAATCGGCCCCCACGAGACTCCATACGAATTCGGTTTCTTCGAGGTTGGTGTTCCCACCACACGACGGCTTCGTACAACTGTGTCACTGGTTACTGACGAAACCTCAGTTTGCTTTCAAGTTCTCAAAGGGTCAGTTCCCGCCTTACTTCAGTCGCTTTGCTGCAGGTCGTGAACCCAGTTCTAACACCATCATGGTGCAGAGTACCCTCGAAAGGCCCCTTCAGTGGTCGCAACTACGACCAACGGCGGCCGCACCCGATTCAACCCCAACATCTATTCTGGTGGCCGTGTTTGTTTGTGAGTGATCCTGGAGGCTGATCAACGCTAGCACGCCATTCGCTAATCATTTTGGCGCTGCAGGTCAATTCTTGGGTATGTCCCACTTCTTCCAAATCGACCAGACCAATCCACTGAGGTGCTAAACATGCGGATAGAACATGGCGTGGCGAGCGTGGTGAGGAGTGGTCGGCCGCACAGGGCCTAGAGTCGATTCTGCTAAGCATCCAGAGTCTGATGTCATCCAACCCATACGAGAACGAGCCTGGCTTTGAGGACGCCAACGAGCCAGCTGACAAGAAACACCAGAAAGAATACGTACAAAAGGTAAACGCGGGCCCACGAGATTGTCGATGGATCGTGGCTGACACAATGTTCTGGATTAGATCCGCCACGAGTCATTGCGAATTTCAGTCATACAACGTCTAGAGGACTACCTGGGCATTGGCGCCGACGGCAGCGTATCAGCCGGCTCTGCTACACCAGTTAACAAGCAAGACTTCGAGGTCGACATGGAGGGTCTTGAAGAAACCGATGTTGCGTTCGAGCCATTCAAGGACCTTCTCAAGCGTCGCTTCCTTTGGTACTACGATGCGTACCTGGAAGCCGTCGCCAAAGCCAAGCTAGAGGTGAAAGATGGCCAATCTTTCAGCAAGATGCCCTTCGAGGGTGGCGGCAACACGATGGACGGCAAGTTCAACTACTCGGAGCTGGAAACCCGATTGAAGTGCATCAAAAAAGTCCTGGATGAGGAGCCACTGCAATGGGCTCGAGAGGGCCTCGAATCTCCGGATCTCAAGGACGCCACTATCACTGTGAATCTGAAGCGCCAATTCGAGCAGATCGTCGAGCACTACAAGCAGCACGGCATGGCGCACAATCTCGAGATGGAGAACGGCAACCCATACGTCTGGATTCTGAATTACATTGGCAAGCCGATGACCCCTATGGATGGCGCTCTGTGCCGCATCAAGTTCCACATCAGCCCAAAATTTCCCGAGGAACAGCCACGAGTCACTTTCCTCACCAAGTTGTTCCACCACCGTATCGCGCAAGATGGCACGCCATGCTACTGGCCTCCACTTAGCAAGCGAGAAGACATGAAGAGCCACTTAGAGAGCATCATGCAAATGCTGGAGGAGGAGTCTCCCCCGTACGATCCGCGAACTTTGGTGAACCCTGAGGCTTTTAAACTCTTCTGGGGATCTGCCGACGACAAGAAGAAGTATCGCACGAGGCTTCGTCGCTCCATTCAAGCGTCTATAGAGTGAGTGTTGATATTCTGGTCGCTGTGGTACTATCACTGACAGCATGAAGGGATCAATTCTAGGGCGGCGTTGAGGGCGCTATCCCACAAGTGAAGCATGGACGAAACCGATGCGACACTGCAACCGTGAGCTTGGCGAAGCGTCTCACGTCGGTAACGGGATTGAATGACGTCTGATGGCGGTAATGCCAAAGCATAGTATGGTAAAATATGCTGCTACAGTCGCAAGGTGCATCGGCGGAAGCTTATCAACAGGATGGCTGAGGAGAGTACGAAGCGCAGCTCTATTCGAGTAACAGAGCAACCCTCATTTTCTTCTTCAGCTGCTCGAGGCGTTTGGGATATGGATGGTACGCGGATCACAGGACTGGCACCCGGGCGTTAATGAGTCGAAAGCATACGCACGCTCAGGTATTCATTTACCACTTGAAGGGAGAACCTTGGTCGTTGAGTGAGTGGGCTTTTTACAGAGGTGATTAACCTGCCTACTGGGCTTTGGGGTCTTCTCACTGGCGTTTTGAGGGAGCGGACTGACGGGTCAGGTTGATGATACCTTTTTGCCACGGCCTTTTGTACAAAAGGAGGTTGGCTATAGCGGGAAAATAGCATCCACAGAAGAGTCTTGATGAGACCTGGACATTTCGCACGATCAGTGGCCTTTCATGAGTAGACTGTTGGTCTGCCATTGTTGTTTGTAACTAAACTTGTTCCTATCAACGGTGGTCACGTAGGTGCCTTTCCGCTCCATTATTGCGCCATTCCCTTCCAACGCCTTGCAAAAGAGAAAGTTTTGACCGTGCTTCCACGTCCCCAACGCCTTGCAAAAACGACGTCAACAAGAGCAACCGACGTCTCTGCCTTCAAACGGTATAAGCATAACGATACACACCATCGCCCAGAACTCCCATTAAAGCGAAGGAAATAGCAATATTAGAGATAGCATCGTGAGGCATTAGAGCTCTGTTCTTGTCTCAGATGTGCACCTTCATCCAGCAGAAAATTACCATTGACCTTTTCGGGTTTTCGAGCACGCCCACTACTCATGGCGTAACGGCGATTGCTGACGGCTCTCGGGGTGATGTTCGGCATCATTGGCCTCAGAAGGCTAACCAAGTGATGGCTGACTTCGCGTACGGAGAGGTCTTCTTTCAGACTTTTTTCATAATGATGACAGATCAATCGGTCGGTATATTCAGACCAGTTGTAGGGTTGACGCCGAGCCTTGCGAGCAGGCTTGACAGGCGCACTCTAGGCGCCGCCTTTCCGCGGACCACCTGCTGCGCCGCCCTTGGCTGGCTTCTTGTCTGGGGCAACGTGGTCGAGTAGCGGGTTGAACGGCGCCGATATGCCGTCCTTCTTCTTGCCGTCATCCGGGTTTGCCGCGCCCGTGAAGGAGTACGTGCCGTTGGGCGCAATCACAGCGGGCGTGCCGCGCGTTGGGTGGGTGCGTTGGACGTTGTGGAGCCTGTCGAATGCTTCGCCCTCGACGGCGTACTGCGCCCAGTTGATGGCAGGCATACGAACGATGTCCTGCTGCTTGGGGAGGTTGAGCCAGGGTGCCGGCGCTGTGCTGGCGGATGATGGACCGCCAATGTGGGTGCTTGTAGATGCCGTGGCTTTGGCTTTGCCCTTGCCCTTGAGGTCTTTCTTTTTCTTCTTTTTCGAGGGTTTGGCTTCCATGGCTGATGGCTTGAGAGCGTCCATGTTCATCGCGCCGTCCTCCTCAGTCTTTACCTCCATTCCAGCATCGTTTTCATTTTTATTATTATCGTCCGAGTAGTCGTCAGAATCGTCGTCATCATCATCATCATCATCATCATCGTCGTCGTCGTCGTCGTCGTCTTGTGTCTTCGCGGTGCCCTGAGTGACACGTCCTCCCACCAAGTCGTTATAGAAATCCAGCGGCCGCTCTATCGCAGCCTGTCTTGCCTTGCTGAGCTGTCGGATGTCTGCCTCGGCCTGCTGCTTCTGGCGCATCAGGATGCCGATTGTCGCCTGGAGCGCAATCACATCGGTGTTTTCCTTGAAGTCGATCGGCTGGAGGGGAGGAGGGGCCGCCGAGGCGACGATTTCTGGATGTACGACGTGCGTCAGGGGCGCGCGACCGCCCATCGATGCGAAGTTGGGCGGAATGACGGGTGGGGGAATGTGCGTGACTGTCTTAGGCGCCATGGCCGGGGCGGACGCGGGCGAACTGGATGCGCCGGTCTTGCTGTTCGATGGTAGAGGGGGCGGCGTTGTCGCTGGGGGCGGGGTTATTGGTGAGTAGGGCGGCGCTGGGTATTCTTCGTCGCTGTCGTCTGGGTAGATCTGAGGTCTCTGCTGCGGTTGTGGGACTGGTGTAACCGGCGCGAGAGCAGGCGGTGTCTTTCGTTGACGGGGACGGGGTGCTTTTCGTTTCGGCATGATTGGAAGGGATGGAAGTACGGGTGGTTGCGGGTTGGTTTGTGGAGCTTTAATCTTTTTCTGCGACGAGCTGTTTGGTGAGGAGTTTAACGGCGCCAGTGGGGGATAGCTCGCCGTAACGCCACCCGTAACGCCACCCGTGCTTGAGCCAGCCTGAGGAGACATAGCTGGCCTGATAGGAGGGGGCACTGGTGTTGGTGAGCCGGTGCCCTTGCCCGTGGGTTGTATGTTCAGCTTGATGGGCATCTTCCAGCCTGTTAGCAACCTTGGGAACGGTGTGTGTGGAAGGAGGATGCGCGATAGTTGATTGTCACAAGGAAATGGAACCTTGATGATGCAGGAGGGGCTGAAGTGGCCAGGGATATACAGGGGTAGCCCTGTCTTGTACTTACCCTGACTCCTTCTTCGCTTACCTAGGTATCTCGCATGCAGACCAGCTGCGTACCAAAGTCATGGGCCAAAGTAATGTATGTACGGAGTACAGATGTACTGTACGGTAACGAGCAGCAGCTGTGATCTGCTTATCTCACGCCGAGCCCTCGCCTTCCGCAAGGTCTCACCACCGAGCCTGTCGACAAGGTCTGAATATGAGATAAGCTCCAACCCTTGGTTGTTCTTGTGACGGTACTTTGTACCCAGATACCTTACGGATATTGTATTCACAAGACCAAAAATCTCAAATGAATTAGCGCAGTTACTTCCCTGACATAAATCTATGTCGCCTCTCTTTCCAAAGTGATATAATTTTCTATGAAACGAGGGTTATTGGCCTCTGATCTGAGTGTAAAGTATGCCGTACCTAGCATAGTGCAAGTGCGTTGTACAGCACACCAGAAAATACCTGTATTTAGTCTACCCAACTTTGACAATATGCACGATGCGAACCTCTGAAGATTTACTGCAAAGTCCTCCAGCACGCGGTGTTGGAACGTGCGGGATGAAATCCTCGTGCAACTTTCTGCTGGCCTCGGCCACACGCGCGCATAGTCCTTCAAGACCGTGGGGCCTCTGGAAGCCCCGGACGAACGAGTCTTGTCGCCGGATCCCCTGGTGATCGCTGACCCAAACCAACTTCCAGGCCTCCGCCTTTTCGATCTCCAGGCGCCAGGGCACACTCGTATCACCGTTCCGGGAGCGTTCATCTGGTTGTGGGTCGGCGACGACGTACAAATACCTCACTGCCTGGTGAGCCAAATCGAGGTCCCACAGCATCGACTCCTTGCCCAGCGACAACTCCGATACTGCTACTCGAGAGACGGCGGTTCGATGCGTGTAGAACTGGTCTTTGAAGATATCAAGCTCGAATGGCAGTTCCATCGGCTCACTGATAAACTCGTCCCAATCCCTCGGCGACACGTACAGAACATCGCGCTCTGGGTGGAAAGGGCGCACAAACATAGGACCGTTGCCCTCCGTGCCGTTGTGTACCTCGACGCCGTGCTCCGCAGCCCAGGCAACGGCGATGTCATAAGCCTCGACGCAGACCACGGCCATGGGGACGTAGATCTGGTTATAGCCCAGTCGGTCATGGTTGAACTTCAATATCAAGTTGAGGTCATGCTCATCTATCGGGGTGCGATAGTCTGGATCGGTTTCCACGCGGAACGCGGGACTCCAGCAGCCCGGCCGCCAGGTGTATAAGGCTGCCCGTGAGACGTCGCCAGGCAAGGCTTCACGCCAGATTTGGGTTTGCAGTTCTGGTGGCAGTTTCCGAAAATTGGGAAAACCCGGAGTGCCTTCAATCTTGCTCTGAGATACTGCTATCGTCTCGCCCGAGTCTGGTGGTGGGGAGTCCCGCCGCTCGGTGGCACATTCTGCCATGAAGGAAAAGCTCTGTTCAACAAGTGGGACCGCGTGGCCCCGAAACTGGACGGCCTAATAGCCTGGGGTAGGTGGAGTTTGATGGGTGCTTATGCCGAACTAAGCAGGTGCGCGGTAGTATATTCACTTCCATGCACTGCAGGTATGGGTTTATGGTGACGGCCTTCGAGACAAGGACGAGGCTCGAAGACGTGATGTGTGGAAGGTTCAGAACGCCTTTTCAATCTTTCAGTGATGCCCGGCAATCTCACCTGCAGCCCCTCTCGTAAATTGAAACTCAGGGCCCGATCCACCAATAAATTTGTCGGCGTCCGGTGTTCTGCTTGAACCGTATAACGTTCAAGGCTGTAAGGCCCCGGCTGTCGGTCTACAAAATCAGAAGAAATCAGAACACTTTGACGTCGTTTTGTTTGAAATTCGGTGAGTCCGACCGTCCGGGAGAGTTGCTTTTCAAACTTCAGTCCACAGCAGGTCGAATACATCCGCAGCTGACTTCGAAGCCTCAGGCAGATAACCATCGGCGATCCGTTTGTTCCACTTAATCGTGCAACCCGGGCCGCCGTGGACATGCGTAGGGTTGAGCACAGTAGACGTGGTCTGAACCTCGATATTGGCAACGGCGCAACATGTTCATTCGCTTTGAACAGAGCACATCCTATGCGCTCAGGTGACTGCTCAAGACACTTGGCTTCAATGGTCATATATCACGGATTCACGACCTCGGGATTGCTCCGTTTTTGTCGAGGTGTTTTCGAATTCTGAAATCAATTTAGGGCTTCGAGCGATGAGGTTGACAATGTTCTCCCACGCTCATAAGGGAGCTGTTCCATTCAGGAATTCGGGGCCCTTTGAGTAGTCAACACGCGCGTACTTTGTACAGAAAATTTGTGAGAGATTGCCAAGCGGTGATTATTTTGATGATGCGAAGGTTGGATGTCGTCGGTTGCTTACATAATCAACCTCCTCATCTTGCTACCAAGGTACTTAGGTACTTAAGTAGATATAGGTAGTCTCCATGTACAGTAGTTCTTCTGCAAAACCTCACCTTGTCCTTCAGTTTATGCAACACAACGCTTTGTGTCAACAACACCCTCGCCCAGCTGTCCGGCCATAACACCTGCCGGTGCATTGCCTGCATTTCTGGCTGGTGTGACGCGAATGCGGCGAGTGACCAGGGGCTCGCGTCTTCGGGAACAGCTCTACTTTAGTATGGGAGCTGCCACGCCACGTGTGTAATCTGATCCAATGTTTGGAGCCGGTGCCCGGTGCAAAACTAGCGCTGAAGGATAGCTCGCTGAGTTCGCAGTTAGGAATGTCCAATCCTAGCAGGGACTATACCTAGCTGCAGTCATGGAAATATTGACCATCGCAAACCCAATTTCCCATTAATCTGTGTGGAAGCAATGCCGTTGGGGCCGAGCGGTTACATTGCCTATTTCTCACTAGGGGCGCCGAGGCTGACGATCGCCTGTGTGCATTCTTAGTTCAAACCTTGGAAGAATGCGGCGCAAAAACTGATTGCATTTCTTCTCCATCTGGAGCGGTCGCACTGCCGCTACTGAAAGCCCGAGAGGCTCCCCTCTCGCAATTTTTCACACTTGATGAGTCTTGAAGCCTTCTCTTCCAAACAAGTAGACGGGGCCTACCTCTTCGATCGGCCAAATCCTCAAGCGCCGTAACATCTAGGCTTCACTCGGCGCGCCTGGTGTGGTCACCTGAAATTTGCGTGGTTTCCGATTACTGTCAGAGACAGTGTGATCTTGAGAACCCGAGGGCAGACTTGGGGAACATTTAACTCCCCATGAGAAATCATATGTCATGTCAAGTCAGTACGGTGGCGGATCAAGTTCGCGATCGAAAGGCAAGGCGGGCATAGGCCAGTGGTTCTCGCGAATCAAAGGCTGGCTGACCACGAGTGAGCCGTCGGCGCTGGCGCTCAAGCAGCACAAGGAAATAGTGTACAAGAACTCGGGGATTACCTCCAAAGACCCACAAGCCAGCGAGAAACTACAGTACGTACCTTGCCTACTCAGGCTCTCTCCTGTCTTACTTGTAACTGATCCGTCCGATGTTTCAAGCCTCCCAGCCACGAAAATACCAGAAGATGCGATTAAGCCAGCCTCAGGGCCGGATCCGGACGATTTGGCGCGAAAGAGAGCTCAAGAGCGGCGGTTGGGCAAACAATCCCGTTCGACTTTAACGCAAACGCCGACGACCGCGCGTAGTGTATGTTCGCAATCGATAAGCTCGTCGGCTGAGAGCTCGTGGCAGAGCACCACCAGCTCTGAATCTCGACCGCCATACTATCCGTGTTGAGGAATGCCACGTTACCTAGCTGTTCTCTTGCTTCCTGTCGAGAGCAATGGCAGAGCCGCGGACTCGCAGACTCGCCTCACCATGCCTCCAGAGTCTCGATCACGTTCTATGACCTTCCTCAGCACAGGTGCCTCGGTGCAAGCTGCCTTGATAGAGACGAGTATGATACTACGAGCCATGCTCTTTGATCTCCGGACAAGTATTCCGCAGCGGTATCTGTCTCTCAGCCGCTGGCTACGGAGCGCTGGCCATTCGTCATCGTGGCCAGTTTACTACAGAGGGCCCGTCAACGAATCCTCCTGGGCTCGTTGTTTGGGAATCCCAAAAAAATCTGAATCCCCATCGACAAATTCTGAATCCAGTCCGGTAGTCTCGTTCGGTGCGGCGTCGCCACCGACAGCAACCAGTTCTGCTCTGAGCTTATCTCAACGCCATTCGTCGTACGTCTGCAGATCATCTTCGCAAAAGGAAGCCCCTGGAGAGCATATTCATATTATGGAGGCATTCGTGTGCAAGGGATACTCAAGGAACCATCCGGGCAGGACAGGAAACTATCAAGGTGATAGTCCTCATCCTCAGGGACGTGATTGCTCACACGATTGTTGACATCGAGCGAGCATCGTGTGCTTCAAGGTAGTTGCACATCTTGCTACTCTGGCCGGGAGTCCTGCTCAAGCGGTCAGCCGTTGAACAACATTGAACATGTCCAGGTTGGGCCTGCTTGCTGAGGCCTGGATGGTTCTGTATGGCAATACCATATCATATGGTTCCAAGCGATGACGACTATCTGAAATGGTCTTCCACAATGTGCGAGCTGTTGTTCTGTGCAGGAATGTGCGGACAGGGTCAGCTGAATGCTGCGACGCGTTGGACCTGCACAGATATACTTACCCTGATGAGTTCAGAAAGTGGACAGTGAGAACCGACTTGGGCGGAGGCGGAGATGAAAGCATGATCTTCATCAATGGTGCCATCGTATGCGCTCACAGCACCTGACAATACAGCCTCACAGCTGAGGTCGACTCATCGGGAGGCGCTGATGGCCGGGCTTGGCATCTTTTAGTTGCCCAAGTAAATGTATACGCACAAACCTGAAATCCCAACTGCATAGACGTGTCTCGTCACTTCCCATCTGGATAGTGTGAAGAATCAAGCTAGAAACAAAAACTGATTAGCCTTCATAGCTCTAGTTGCAGCACAGAAGCGCATGATGCGCCAAAACTGGCCTGGCCTGGTTCTAGATTCCCAATGATCCCGTGGCACACAGCTACGTCATGGTGCCCTCACGTTGATAATAAAGAGGCAGCCTCGCGCCAAAAGCAGTAAATAGTCTATGTTACATTTCAATTCATTTACCTTCAGATCTTTTTGGTCTGGATGCCAACTGTATTAATTATTCGTTACCTGGTACTCACTCCGCGTCCAGGATACTTCACGCCGTCAAGATGAAGCGTGTGTTCGGAGGCAGCAACAACGACGATAACGGTTCCTCGGCGAGGCCCTCGAGCTCCTACCGCCACGATGAAGAAGATGATGCCCCAGACGAGGCTACGAGGCTGCTGCCGAACAGAATCAACAGCGACCGCCGCGAGGGCTATCTCAGCCCGGACGACCCGGCGGTCAGTCCGTATAATCTGTTCACTGTCCGCTTTACGAGATATTTGACCATGTTCTTCACATTTGTCACCTTCCTCTGGTGGATCCTCCTGCTCATCTCCATCTTCATCACGCCGCCCGGGCTGTCGACCCGAGGCTCGGGGTTCTATGGCTTCATATTCGCGAGCGTTGCTTTCGCCACGCTGCTCGTGCAGTTGCTGTTCTTCTCCGCGCCGTCCAGATCGGCGCGGATCCTCGGGATCGTCATGGCTGTGTTCCTGCTGGCCGATACGATCACGATCCTCGCAGTCCCCAAGCTCCGGGGCGACGAAGCCTGGACTGGCGTGGCCAGCGTGGCCTGGGCACTGCTGATGTCTGCGTGGGCGGTGATTGCCGACCGGACGGTCAAGTGGGGCAAGGCGGAAGAGGAGGAGCGCTTGACGGGCCGGCAGGAGGACCGCCGGACGCTGTTTGAGTGGGTCGAGGTGCTGCTGTCGACTATTTTCTTGGCGGTGCTGGCAGTGGCCGCGGCCCTGGTGACGTGCACGCTCATCCAGCGGGCTCTGGATGCGAGGTTGGCGCCGCCTGGGACGATGTTTTGGGTGGATGGAGACAAATACCAAATTCATCTGTACTGCAGTGGGAATACGACGGATGCGCAGGGGAAGACGTTGCCGACAGTGTTGTTTGAGGGTGGCGAGGATCCCGTGGAGCATGGCTTGTGGCGATTTGCAGAGAATGCCATCGCCAATGGGAGTTTCAGCAGGTACTGCTTCGCCGACCGGCCCGGAATGGCTTGGGTGAGTGTCCATTGCGATGCATCAACAAGAATAAACGCTGACTCCGAAAAACAGAGCGATACAGCACCGTCTCCATTTTCTGCCAGCCAGGCCACTGAAGCCCTCAGCGAGACTCTTGCCCGTGCTGGAGAAGAAGGACCATGGGTCCTTGCGAGCGCTGGTATTGGATCGATCTACTCTCGAGTCTTCAGTTCACGCCACGGAGAAGCAGTGAAGGGCATCGTTATGATCGACCCACTGCACGAGGACCTTCTTGGCAGAATTGGGCGACCAGGCCGTGGCTTCATGTTGTGGCTGCGGGGTGTCATTTCACCACTTGGCTTCGACAGACTCCCGGCTGCTCTATTCAAGGGCCGCAATGCCGCAGACAGGATCTATGGTGCTGTGTCCTACCAGTCTGGTCGAAACATCTTTGCCAAGCTGCAGGAGAGTCTTGTTGCTGAGAGCCTGACGAAACGAGATGTGACGTCGAGCCGGGCTATTCAGAACCGTGATGTTCCTGTGGTTGTCATCAGTTCTGGGGTCCAGTTGAAGAAGGATAGCCAGTGGGAGGCCAAGCAGAGGGACCTCACCCAGCTAACGGACAATTTGCATGATTGGGATGTTGTGAGCAAGGCACCACACCAGGTATGGAGGACTTTGGATGGGCGTGAGGTGATCGAGAGGAGAATCAAGCAATTGGTGCACGGCAAGTGATAGGCGACTGGTTGGTAGTTGGAAGGAAGAATGGAAGAAAGTCAGGCAGCGCATGGTTAGCATCTGGACTTCATTGTCAGCTTTGGTCAATACTTTATTGACCACTTGGATTAAGCACTTGATGAACTTTGAGAAAACAAGCACACTTGCAAGCTTCATGACAAGTGATGGAATCTTGGTGTTGGGCTGCGACGCTGTAGCAGGCAAGACTAAAAGCATTTGAAACCTCAATACCAAACCAGCAGAGTCACTAGCCAAAAGACAACCACATCAAGTTGATCATCTCAACATTGGAAGGCAGCCTTAGTCAGTGGATGCTAACACGGGCCTGTTTTGGTGTGGATTGACTCTGCCTGTTCTGTTCAAATGTTGGTGATCGATGTCCACAGGTTGGGGGCAAGTCGAGAAATGGCAGGGGGTCCTGCTGTTGCATGGGCCACTTTGGGGCGTGAAAGGCAGTCTCCCGAGATTGCCTGGTGATGATTTGGGGTGCCAATAATTCTCGCATTATTCATCTTCATTGGTGTTTGTTGTTTAAATTGATCAATGCTTCCAGCAGTGGTATTATACCTAAGGTCAAGGTAGTCTATAAGGTTGTCTTTATGTCTGTCTGCTACACCCACTAGGGGCTGCCAATGAGAACTGGAGTCTTATGGATCTCCTTTCCAGCTCACACCTGCATTTGCGGACCATCGAACCCTGCATGTCTGGCTACCTAGGTATAGGCCTTTAGGGGATTTAGTGTCCACCGCTCACTGGCCCCCCCGCTCCTGCCCTGATTAATTAGGGACTCTGGCACCTACAACTCCTCGCCCAGTCTTGAGCCCTACCTAGGTACTACCTCCACGACGATTCAAAGCCAACCCGAACCTTAAGCCCTTGGAGGGCTTGCCCCTTGTCTTCCTCTTTCTGCACAGCACCTCCCGCCCTCGTTCGTCCTCGATCCCCTCGTTCCTCGTTCACGGCCCTTGCGCGGGCCTTTTTTCGTTCCCTTCCTTTCATTGTCTATTGCCAACTTGCACACGACGATCCGACAACACGGCGTCAAGGCCCGTCCACTCAACTTGTCTCGTCTATTTCTCTCTTTCTCACTTGCCCGCTGCCGGAGCCCCTTTCAACTCCGCCACTTGCCTACCGCCTACCCGTCCTTACTGTACCTTACCTCCAGCTTACGGGTACCTGATGCGAGCAGCCGCCCTCGACGTCTCAATAATCCCGACCCCAACCCCCATACGAGGCGCCCTGACAAGTCGAATCAAGCGAGGCGACCACTAAAAGAGGCCCGCGGCCATTGACCAACGCCAGAAACACTCTCCAGTCATCCCTCTGCGCCTCTGCGACAGCGCTTGCCGACTCTTGGGGTCCCAAAATACAGTACATTCATGCCCCAGACACGGACGCTGCTGACCGGTTCGGACTGGTTCTTGTGAGCTGGCATTCCGACCCGACACTGCGCCCTTGACACCCTTTCTTTCCCCGCCATTTCGACAAACACCCAACACTACAAGCCCTATCGTGAAGCGCACCGAGCCCAAAGTCACGGATAGCACACCAACCGCTCCCGGCTCATCATGCTGGGGCCTGACCATGACGCCGGGCCCCCTGGGCCTCCCGGCGACCCCATTCCAAGACGAAAGACACCAGATCGGAGCCTCACCGCCGACGACCAGAAGCAATTCTCCCCGTACCGACCGCCGCGCTCCAATGCGGGCTCGAATCCTCCTTCCCGCGACGGTCGCAGACCCTCCCTCTCCCCTTCCAGCGGCGCGCCCGACCGCAGCTGGAGCCAAGATGGAGAAAGGGGCCATAGTCAGGAACGTAACAGATCGAAAGGGCGGAATGGCCGTGCTCCGAGCGGAGGCCAGCGGACATGCAAGAAGTGCGGTGAACCTTTGACAGGCCAGTTCGTGCGCGCTCTGGACGGCACATTCCACTTAGACTGCTTCAAGTGCAAGGTAAGTTTGAATAGTCGACTTATGTAGGGTCTGATTGCCAACTAATCAAACAATTTCAGGACTGCGGGCAAATAGTCGCATCGAAATTCTTCCCCGCCGAAGATGAAGATGGTCAAGGCCAATACCCCCTCTGCGAAACAGATTACTTCCGGCGACTTGGTTTGCTTTGCCATCAATGTGGTGGAGCGTTGCGCGGGTCCTACATCACAGCCCTCGAGCGCAAGTACCACGTCGACCACTTCACCTGCTCGTTATGCTCTACCGTCTTTGGCGCGCAAGACAGCTACTACGAACATGACAGCCAGGTCTACTGTCACTATCATTACTCCACCCAATTCGCTCAGAAGTGCAACGGATGTCAGACGGCAATTCTTAAGCAGTTTGTCGAGATCTTCAGAAATGGACAGAACCAGCATTGGCACCCGGAGTGTTACATGATACACAAGTTCTGGAATGTGCGATTAGCAACCCCCAGCGACAGCCCAGACCATCACCCGACCGTAATCGATGATGAAAAAACACGAGACTTGGTACGGCAACAGGAAGAGAGAATGGAGGAGAAAGTCTACCGCATATGGAGCGTTCTTTCGACTTTCGAGGAATCTTCCGCTGCCTGCATATCTGATATGCTGTTACATGTCAGCAACGGCTCCTACGTCGACGGTGTCGTCGTGGCCAAGAAATTCATCTGGCATGTCGACATTCTCTTTAGGTCTGCGGACAGGCTGGATGAGACGATGGAGGAGCTCGAAATGAAGCGTATGGGCCCGTTATCCCCAGACGCACTGTTGTTGCTAACGGTTCCGCAGCTCTTTCCTACTCACGAGAAGCAAAACTGCTGTGCAAAAAGATCGTGCAATTTTTCTCCCTTTTGTCTAAGACGCAAGACAAGACGATTGCCAAGTTGGGGGTGACGCAGGAGTTGCTCTCGCTGGTGACCGGTCTCGCTCACTATCTCAAGCTTCTGATACGCATCTGCTTGCAAGGTGCTCTCCGGATAGAGAAAGATCAGACCAACTCGGATGGCGTGTACGCGTTTCTCGACGACCTTGGTAACCTTGAGACCCTCAAAACCGAGGACGGGTCACTACAGGTTACGTCGGCCATGTCGCGACTCGCCGCGAACGAGTCGGACCAATGCGTTCACTGCCGAAAACCGGTTGAGGATGAGTGCGCCAAAAGTGGTGACAAACGGTGGCACCTAGCCTGTGTGACTTGCGCAAGGTGTGGCAAAGAGCTGGGCCGGGAGCTCAAGGAGGCCCGTCTCAACTCTTACGACCAAACCATTCTCTGCAGCAGTTGCGAATCCTTCACTGGCGACCCTTCACCTCCTTTCGAGCGCATCACAAAGCTGCAGCAGTATGTGTTTCTTCTTCAAGTAGCGCTTGCTAGGCTCCTGGACATCCTAAAGAACACCGGCGCATTGTCTGCCTTGGAAGAGGCCTCGCTCGACGGCCATGACTCCGCTAATGGTCACTTGGGAGACGCGCCTCGCCTCCAGGCAGACTCACGGTCGAAATCCTACGCTGGAGATATCGCGAACCACCGGGAGTCGTCGTCGTATGAGAACACTTTAAATGATGTCCGGCGTCTGAGAAGCACCCGTCTAGATAAGCACTTGTCGGCGAGCTTCAGGAAAGCACGGTCATCACGCCTCATGGATGACGGGACGGAGGGCGGCGCAGGTAATATGCAGAGCCAGCGCATTGAGGAGGACCAAGCTGTCGGAGAAGAGGGTGCCTCGGACCTTGTGTTTGGCCATCAGGATGCGCTGACGTTGGACGATATCCCTCGAATTGTGGCTGCTGAACAGGCTAGAGAGCAGCGCCCTGCCTACAAGTCTGGACGTCAAGAGCTCTTCCGATCACCAGCAACAGAACCGTTCATGGGCGGCGGCAGGTCACGGTCTGCTGGACGTGCCGGCGAGCCTGGGTATGGCGAACCTCCGTCAACAAGGCATGCATGCAAGTACTTCTCGGAGCTGTCGTCCTTGGAATACTTCATTGCCCGCCACTTGGCTGTCCTGACTATGCACTCCATGGTGCAAGACGAATTCTCACTCGAAGAACTCATCAATCTGATCGAGTCGAAAAAGCCTGCCACTTTCTGGAACAAGTTCGGAAAGGCGTTCAAGGCGGAAGGAAAGAAGGGCGTCAAGAAGAAGGGTGTTTTTGGCGTACCTCTCGAAATCGTTATCGAACGGGACGGTGCCGACTCCACCGACGGCATTGGACCAGGAACACTACGCGTACCGGCGATAGTGGACGACCTGGTGTCTACAATGAAGAAGATGGACTTGTCAGTTGAGGGTGTTTTCCGAAAGAACGGCAACATTAAGAAACTAAATGAAATGGCGGAGAAGATTGACCGTGAAGGCTGTGAAAACATCAACCTGAGTTCTCAGCCTGTGGTCCAGGTAGCAGCGCTGTTGAAGAAGTATCTGCGAGATTTGCCAGATCCTCTCATGACTCTAAAGCTCTACAAATTGTGGTTGACTGCAGTTAGGATACCAGACGAGGACAAGAGGCGACAGTGCATCCATTTAGTATGCTGTCTGCTTCCAAAGTGTCATCGGGACTGTCTGGAGCTCCTCCTGCACTTCCTCAAGTGGGCAGGGAATTTCCACCAGGTTGACGATGAGTCGGGATCGAAGATGGACATCAGGAATCTTGCAACAGTCATTGCGCCGAATATCCTCTATGATCCGGTCAAAGGTCCTGCATTGGACAACGAGCCCATGCTGGCTATCAGTGTTGTTGAGATACTGATCAATGATGTGGAGACCATGTGCTTGGTGAGTTAAATTCCCGAAAACTCAAGCAGTGTACGTGTTGCTGATATCTATTTGCTTCAGGTCCCCGAAAACTTCCTCGACGTCCTGGCCGACCCAACCTGCAGCAAGGAAGAAATCACATCCAAGGAGATCCTGAAGCGCTTTGGCGGCAGGGTCAATGGCGGCCATGGAGTCCTCCACGATGCGAGTACCGATACCCCGATGAGACCCATGGCTAGGAGGGTAGAGACCAACCCAGAGGCACGACCAACCGGTGGAAACGGCTGGCAGGAACCAATCCCTCCATACGCCAACTCTTCTCAGCCCTCGACACCTCCTCAAAAACTTCGGAATACCGAGCAGGGACAGAATTCACCGTACGGGTCACGGTCTTTTGATGGGCCTGACGAAGAGCAACGCCGGGAGTGGAGGAATTCGACACCAGGCAGGCCAGGCAATTCGGTTGGCGTGGGCGGAACAGGGTAGTCAATTCGCTGGTGACATGTCGATTGCGTTTGCACGTCGTCTCTCTTCTTGACGGAGAGAGACAAGGAGCCAACCATAAATCAGCATCAAGACAATTCTGTTTATAATTCATTCCGCCATCCTTTCGATCTGGAATACCAACACAACACGCCACAGGGGTTGCGATGGAAGCAGGACGGAGAGGTAGCCCCAGTGGGCTGGAGCGGTGGCTCGAAGCATTTCTGGAACGGCGATTCATTTGAATGGGGCGAGATCTCTTCGTTTCTACCTCTTACAGAGTTTCCATAAAATCTGCTTCACAATCACGATGCGGCGTCCTTTGAGAGAGACCCAAGGCAAAAACGAAGAAGACTATGTTTCGAGATGTGGGCTTTCCCTAAACGAGCGGGTCGCTCGATCTTCCTCGTCTTATACTTCATGCAACCTGACGTGAGGTGCTCTTTTTCTTTCTTCGAGATCTCGTTATTGAGCATTGTTGTTACTATATAGATCGAGTCGCAGAGTCGATGTCGATGTCGGCACGCAAATTTGCAGTGCGTGACAAGGTTTGATGTGTTTTGGTTGTCTGCAGCGTGAGCGAAGCTGGACGGGTGTGCGAGAGTGATTGAGAGTGAATTTTGGGGGCACAGGGAGCGCAGCATCTGCGAGTGAGTTTTGCAGCAGCCGTCGTGTGTTCATGGCATGGCCATTGTCGGGCGCGAGTGAGAAGAAGAAGAGGAGGGGATCGTGATTGACAGGCAAGTTCGAGCTGGCCGAGTTTGAGACAAGGGGTGGTGAATCGAGATGTGTGTGGCCTATAGGTTACCGAATGAAAACTTTGGTTTCGACCGGCAGTGAGACTGCGTTGCCAACGGCGCAATTGTGATTGACGGCGCCCTTCCATTTGCGGTCTGTGTCCCCGATGGAAAATCGCCATGGCCCTGCGCAACTTCCAGCCAGGGGGCTTGTCTTCGGCCATACGTAGGGTAGTCTTCCTTGGGATTACGCAAGTGAGCGTCAACGTCCATCTCTTGTCCCAGGTCAAGCCCGTGTTCAGAAGAGATCGGGATTGTCCAAACAGTGTCGTCTCGTAGCCCGACCCAGCAAGGTGAGCTGATTCCAAGCTGATTTGTTCGGCAAGGCTCGTTTTTGTGCTGTTGACATTGTGACATTGTGAGATGATGCTATATACAGTTGAGATTATTAAGATTATATGCCAATAAGTCCGTCGCCAGGAGGGCTTGTGTGTTTCTTTTTCACTTCTTTTGCTGGGCAGTGTCCTGCTCTATCGTCCACTTGACCGACCGCCTCATGCCCTCCTCAAGGCTGATGATCGGCCTGTATCCCAGCCTCCTCTTCGCCTTGTCAATATTGAAATACCTCGTCATAGTCGAGTACACAATGCGCTGCTTGTTGAACGTCGGATTCACCCCAATCAGCCCACACACTGTCTGGACGGCCCAGCCCAGCGCAATGCCCAGCTCCCGCGGCAGCGTCCACACATGTTCCGTGCCGCGCGGACTCCCCGCCGCATTCCAGATGAGCCGCGTAAAGTCCCAGAAGTAGATGGGGCTGTCGTTGGTGATGATGAAGGCCTCGCCGTCGACCTTTTCGTAGTCGAGCGGCGCCGTCGCCGCGGCGTGCGTGGCAAGCAGCGCCCGCGCTGCGAGCAGGTGCGCGTGCGCCACGTTCTCGACGTACGTGAAGTCGAAGAGGTTGTCGTTGCTGCCCATCTGATAGCGGTCTTTGCCCTGCCGGTAGAGGTTGATGATGTGGTATTGCGCTTGCACATCGCCTTCTCCTACGATGCCGGCGGGCCGGATCGAGGTGGTGAGGAATTTGCTGCCGTCGGCACGGTTTGCGTTCAAAACAATTTCTTCGGCAGCAGCCTGGAAGTATAGAATCCACACGGTCAGTACAATTGCGGCAACAGTAACATGTGTGTAGAAAGGGGCAAAGGGCCTTGGCTTGCCTTGGTCTCTGAGTAATACTCAGTCTGGTCCTTTCCCCTCGGAACAGGCCACCGCTCGTCGGCGTTGATCAAATCGCTGACATTGTCACTCAACACGCTTGCTGAGCTCGTATAAACCAGCGCCTTGACGCCCGCCTTCCGACACGCGTCCACGATGTTCTGGGTGCCGCCGATGTTCACGCGGCGGAACAGCTCGTCGGAGGAGGCGGACGAGCCCTGGGCGGGCGGCGAGGCGGTGTGGATGACGACGTCCGGACGCAGGCGCTCGAACAGGGCGACGACCTTGTCCGGGTCCGTGATGTCGGCCTCGTGGTACTGGACGTTGTCGGAGGCCGGGCGGCGGTTGCGCTCGCACTTGAGGTCGACGACGCTGAGCGAGGTCGTTTCCCAGTCGCGTAGGGCGACGCGGATGATGTGGTGGCCCAGGAAGCCGCAGCCGCCCGTGACGAGCACGTTGCCTAGGTTGGGTTTCTTTTCGGTGGCCATGCTGGGACGTATACTGGTCCTGTTGGATTTGCTAATACAAAGTATAGCCACTTTGTTAAAGCAACAGGCTTTGGAAAGCGGTCAAAACTAAATACGTACTGTAAATAGTTGACAGGGGTCGAGAAGCTAGTGTGGTGATCCTTGCACGTCGTCAACAGGCAGCCCCCCCCCCCTCCATTTCACACCCTCTCCCGAGTGCTGCTATTTAAATGCTGTTCTTTATGAAATCCATACAGATACACGAACTTCTTACTTCGTAGACCAGCACTACTGAACTTGTTTGCTCGCTTTTCGATTTCACATCTACCGATTCAAACTTAAACATGGTTGTTGGTCATGGTCATCTTCTAAAGCATAAAGATGGTAAGAGAGATTGAGATTCTTGTGCACATTGCTGCACCAAGCACATCCGAAGATGATGCTTTGTATCGCACATTCGCCTCTTCATATGTCGACTTCGAGCCTGCAAGAAGAACAGACCTTCCAGTAGCAGAGGTAGACACAGCCATCCCAAGACCAGAACTTCCATCGGCAGAACTGTGCTCCCCACAAGCATCCTTCAACAGTGTCTGGGACAACATCAGACCTCCCCCAGCACAAAGGCGAGGCTCTCAAAATGAAGATGAATCACAAACTTCCTGGGTTCAACCGCCCAGCGAGATAGCAGATTCTATGCCCGATAACAATGTCACCATTCCCGAATTCAATTCGCCCGGGAAAATATTGGAATTCTACATGCAGACTCAAGGTCCTCCCGTGGAACTATCCCAAGAGGCCAGGCGGACGGATTTGAGTGACTACGAGGGCGGTGACAATCTCACCGCGTTGTTTGTTCGAGGCACGGATACCATCCTTGAAGGAGCAGAATGTGTGTCCACAAATCTCAGGGAAGGACCGGTTGCTTCACTACGCAGCGTCTACGAAGGAGGTGCCGACTTGACCACCTTACTTGCTCGAGGAACAGAAGCAATCATTCACGACTATGCTCCGGGCTCAGCTCATCCTTCGCAAGAGCCTAACCCATCACGAAGCACCGTATATGAAGGAAGTGCCTATCTCAACAGTCTAATTGCTCGGGGCACCAATTCCATCCTTCGAGGCGATCATGTACCACCCACCCCCACCCCCGGACCAGCAGCAATCGCGGAGCCGATGACTAGCGACCTTCAATATGGAACGCCTCCCAATGCAACAACGTCGGAGTCGCGAATGGATGAGAGTCACATATCACAGACTCCATCAAGCCCACTGCGATCAAAGGGCGTCTCGCCGCCTCCTCCTGCCTCCTCCAGATCGACAAAGCTGTCCCGGATTCAATCGTCTAATTCACACTCCGCGAGCCAACAGTCTCAGAGCGAGTTGTTGGGCGTCACTATTCCCTCAACTCAGCTTGCAGACCGGGCAGACTCGGAGCCACCATCCTCCAAACGCCGCAAGCCCAATCCGCTGCAAAAGCGCGCCCATAACTTGGGCCGCGCCACCAGCGATGTGCTGCCCCGGGGAACAGTCATCAGAGCCTCTCCGATCCCGCGTCAAGCAACTCTACCACCACCAGACCGCACCGCCCCGGCAACGCAGGGCAGGGATTGGAGCAGCCACGCGCACCTCAACAGCCCAGAACCACCCCCGTCCAATCGTCGCCTCGAGCCTGAATCGACGCCGTTGCTAAAGAAGCTGGTGAAGGACATCGGCAGACGATACCAGCCCACCTTCCCCAGTAGCTCCACCTCATCTCCGCCCGAAATGCGCATCTACGAGCGCGGGTACTGGCTGCTCCCAATAACAGACTGGCCGCACCGCGACAAACTCAGCGCGTGGGGATTCCTGGGCAATTACATCCATGAAAATTATGCGGGCTGGGGGACTCGGGCGTGTCGTGACGAACGGTGGACGTGGCTGCGGCTGTATGGGTGGGAGCACCTTGCGCGCGAGCTGTACTTGCTGCTCTATGTGGCGAGTGATCGGCGGCTCAAGTCGATGAACATGGAGTGGTATGATGGTAAGGGTGAGGTACTGATTGTTGTCGGGGCCAGGAGGGAGAAGACCCCGGTCGAATGGAGCGAGGTTTGGTCCGACAAGCGGGCATTGTTACAAGCACAGGCGCAGCGGGAGGTAGTTTGAGTCCTGATTCATAGTCATGAGATCGCTTTCCGGGCGATGGGAAAAAACAAATGCAGAGGAATGGGGCGAGGTTCGGGCGGAGACGCAGGCATTGATAAAGGTAGAGGCACAGGCGCAGCGGGAGGTGGTCTGATTTCGGGGTTATGGTCATGATACCCCGGGGCTGGCATTACAAATGGAGTTTTTGGGTTTGCTTTTGTATCGGACGTGCGATGTTCTCGTAAGAGAGTCATTGTGTGTTGCTGCGCGTGCTGCAAAGCCTCGCGTCACGAGCCTTCGTATGGTATCGCGTGCTGTTGGCTGGCTCTTATGAACAGGAGTGATTCCCAAGTGGATACAGCTACACTTGGGATCAGCTATCGCCCTCTCTAAACTGATGAAGCGCTTGCGTTTGACAAGTGCTACTTACCCTTGGCACGTGGGCTTCCCACAACAGCGTCCGTGGTGTTGAAGGCCGAAGTGCCTGGAGCTATGATAGACAGCCTCAACCTGAACTCACACACCTTCACTGCCGGAGCCATTATGTGCCACATCATAACATATGGAATATCGTAGCATTGGACAGTCCTAAACACATGATCTCGCCAATGGCCGTTTACTTTCCGTCTTCTAACAGTGCACCAAGTTGAAGGCCCTTGCGGGAGGCGAATCAGAGAAATACTAAAACTACATTACCCGCAACGTTCTCAACACCTGCCAACCAGTGAACTTGCACGCTTCGCGCCCTTGCTTGATTTGCATGACCTTCTCTTCAAACGCCACCGAGAAGCAGACATCCTGTGGCTGGATCGAGCCGCGGTCTTGAGGCTGTCTAGACGTACAGACCACTTGCCTCACGTTGCTTGAAGTATCTCGAACTCTCCGCAGACGCTAGGTCCTGGTACGGCTTCCTCTCTGCGTCAGAAAGAGCCTTCCAACGATCGCCGCACTCCTTCATTGCGGCCATAGGGTTGGTGTTGGTGCCACTCATCTGGGCCTTGACAAAATTGGCGAAGGCGGATGTGGCCCGCTTGGGAATACGGTCGTCGTGGATTTTGTAGCCCCACTGACTCTTGGATCCGGGGAATTTACGTTGAAGCTGGAGGCGAGCGTTGTTCGCCTTCACGATGTCCTCGACTGGGTGGCTCTCCACCCATTTCTTGAAGTCGACGACGTTGGCGGCCTTGTTCTCCACAGCCTTCTGTTCGAGACGCTACGAGTAATGGTCAATACATTAACAGAATAGCGATAGGTCACTCATGGAGGGGACTTACGCTCTTCTCGGAGGCAGAAAGATTCTTGAACTCGGCAGCTATGGCCTTAACTCTGTCAACGAAGGAAAGGTCGGGGTTGCGATTCAGCGCGTGCTGCTCGTTGTTGTAGACGAGCCAGGCAGTGTAGGGCAGTTTGGTGGGCTCCTGATGGTAGAGAGCGGTCTCCTTCAGGGTGCGCTTCAGCGCGATCAGCTTCTGCGCCTCGGACGGCGCCTTCTTGGCCCTCTTCGTCTTCCTTGCGACAGGCTTCTTCGCGGGCTTCTTGGCCTGCGCCTTCTTCACGGGCTTCTTGGCTGCCTTTGCCTTTGCCTTGACGGGCGCCTTCTTGACCGCAGGCTTCTTCTTCGCAGCGGCAGCAGTGGCGGTGCGAGGCTTGGTCTTGGTGGCAGTCGCAGTAGCGTAGCCGCGGGGAGCGAGGCGCGCCTTGTAGGCGGGGGTAATCAGGAACGTGTGGCGGGCGAGCAGGATACGCGAGACGGCGCTGGCGGAAGTCAGGGAGTTGACAGCTGGGAGAGTGCGGCCGCACGCGCGCATTGCTTGCGCCGCGGCGGAGTGCATGGTGTTTGCTAGCATGGTTGGTGATGGTTTTGCGAACAATGTCGATTCAAGACTGACAATGAACAATTGAAGGGTTGCAATCAGTGTCGATTGCACTGCTGCAGGGACGGAGTGAGTTACGAAGCAGGTTGTGTGGATGCTCTCGTGTTGTTGCCGGAGGCGGGAAGAGGAGAAAGAGGTAGGGTGAGGTCGAGGTCGCAGGTCATCGGTCCTGCCCACATAACGAACGTGCTGCTTTTCTGGTTGACCTGTGTTACCAGCCCCTGTGTGTGCAGGGTTATGCGTTTTGGGGTTTGGGGGAGGGGACATTCGTTTCTAGGGGGAGCAGCGCGTCACTTGCATGAAGCTTCCTTCCTGGGTGCCACGCTCTCTCCCAAAAATGATTGGCTGGTAGCAGCGCACAGTGGATCTAGGTGGATCCAGTTTAGCGTGAAGCTCCTGCCCTGATTGGGATTCGCAGCTAATTTGAGTACGGATGGTGTTATGGACGACAAACGTATTGCAAATTAGATATACACAAATACATTCTATACAGGATTAAGTCACCTAAGTAGATGATGATGAGAGTAACAACTTATTCTGAACCTAACAGTGCTTTTTATATAGTGGAGTGCAAGCAAGTCGAAGTACCTAGTCAGGTGCTATGGTATCTACTTAGGGAGTGTTCAAGGTAACAAGCTCCGGACCCTTGCCAGAACCAAAATGACAGGGATAGCGGCAGGTCGTTGACGCCGGCCCGAGATAGTAATACCAGGGTTCGACTGCCAGGCTAGTCAGTCAGTCTTCAAGATCCGCAGCCCAGACGACTTAACCTGTCAACTACAACAAACAGCATTTCTGGACAGACAGCATCTACCGCATCTTTTACAAGACGGTCAAACACGTATTGTCAGATACGGCGCATTTGCCTGCTCAGAGTCCAGGTTCTGACCCAGCAGAGAGGGTACTGACACTCACCTCACCGCGCCTGAGCCTCACGAAACAAAGATGGCTCGCCTCAGAACATCGCGCTCACCATCTCCTGCAGGAAGCCGAGGAAGCCGCCATGACGATAGACGGGATCGCGACCGAGATCGAGATCGTGACCGTGACCGCGACCGTGGCGGGCGTCGAGATGGACCTCGAGACCGCCGGCGCAGCCGCAGTCCCGCTCGGAACCGAGACTACGACAGGGACAGAGGCGATTCATACCGTCGCCGTGACCGCTCGATAGACAGACGAGGTCGAGACGACAGTTACAGAGGTGGCCGAAGAGACGATGGATTATACAGGGACAGACGCCGGTCCCGCGACCGATCCCCACCACGTCGTCGAGACAGGAGCAGAGACACTCGACCGCGGGGAGACGAGTCTCTGCAAGGCAGCCGAAAAGAGGGCACCGCAGATTCGGCGACTTCGCGCAACAGACCCGACGAAGCTCGGCAGCGAGGCTCCGGGACGGCTAGCAAAACCGCTGTTAATGATACTGAAGTGTGTTTCTCGCCTTTGCCCTCCTCGTGTTCATCTCGCTAACTATTTACACCAGGCCGCTAAGTCTACAATCCAAAGTCAAGCTCAGACCGATAAGCAAGCCGAGCGTTTGGCTAAGCTCGAGGCGTGGAAGAAAAAAACCCTTACTTCCAAACAGGCGACTAAAGACACAGATGCCACGAGCACCAGGAACCTCCTCGCGGAGATGGACGGCAAAGCCACTCCGTCTGGCATAGCCTCACCTTTGACTGGCTTGTCTGCCGTCGCCTCTCCAAGTACACCGCATTCACTCCCGGATGTCTCCCCTACCGTGCCGTACGCAGGCAAGTTTGATCCCAAGGCCATCGCAAAAAAGGCTACAGCCCGCCACCATTCTCCTGCAGCATTGGGAGCCATACCTGGTGCCCCGACAGCTTCCGACAAGCCAATCAAGAACAAGAGCACGACTTCCACCTCGAAGCGTAAGTTTTATCCTTACATTGTGCATGTCGAAACCCCTTCTCCACCTATTTTTATATCGGTAAGATTTACATATAACAGCGTCGCTAATCTGGATATTCTCAGCCTCCGTCCTACCGACCTCCATCAGTGGTTTTGGGTTCCAGAAAGCGGGATTGGAAGGCGACAAGCCAGCGGCGAAGCGGAAGCTGATCTTGGACGATGAAGAAACCTCGAAGCGCAAGTTAGCAAAACTTCCCGATATTTCATTGGAAGAAGCGGATGCTGCACCCTTCACTAACGAAGACGATGAATCCGATTCGGATGGTGACAATTTTGCTGGTACCGAAGAGGAAGCAGCAGCTGCTGCACGAGCTGCACATGAGCGTCGTGAAGAAAGAATCATTCAGCAAAGCATGGCCATGCAAGTTGATGAAAAAGAGGAGGCTCCTGTTCCCGAACCTAAGGAAGAAGTTCCCGAGCCCGCCCTCCCTGTCGCACCCGTCGAACCACTCAAACCGGAAGCGGATGCCATGGACGTTGACGAGGACGTTGATCCTCTAGATGCATTCATGGGTGGACTTGAAGGCCCTCCGGCATCCAATGGCACGGCGTCTCGCAAGACGAAAAGCACCAGACCTCAAGATCAGGAGCCGGAGGTGTACTTCTCTGATGATGAGTACGACTACATGAATAAGGGCGAAGAAAATCCTGGCAACATTCTTGCTATCGCCGCTAAGAAGAAGAAGAAGGACATCCCAACCATCGACTACAGCAAAATCGACCTCCAGCCGATACGGAAGAATTTCTGGTTCGAACCTTACGAGCTCAGCCAGATGACTGAGGCCGAAGTGCAGGAGCTTCGCCTGGATCTGGACGGTATCAAGGTAGCCGGGAAAGATGTGCCAAAGCCTATTCAAAAGTGGTCGCATGGTGGCTTGACGAAACCTATGCTGGATGTCGTGGAGCAGTTGGGCTACGAGAAGCCCACTCCTATTCAAATGCAGGCCTTGCCTGTCATCATGTCAGGCCGCGACGTAGTTGGTGTTGCAAAGACTGGATCAGGCAAGACCATGGCATTCTTACTGCCAATGTTTCGTCATATCAAAGATCAAGATCCGGTCAAAGATGATGGGCCAGTGGGTCTCATTCTCACTCCCACTCGAGAGCTGGCTACACAGATCTACCGCGATTGTAAGCCATTTCTCTCGGCGCTGAATTTGCGCGCTGTCTGTGCGTATGGCGGACCTCCGATCAAAGATCAAATTGCGCTGCTGAAGGCTGGAGCGGATATTGTCGTGGCCACAACCGGGCGTTTCATTGATCTTCTGGCCGCCAACCAGGGGCGCGTTGTTAATCTCAAGCGGACAACGTACATTGTACTCGACGAAGCCGATCGAATGTTTGACATGGGTTTCGAGCCCCAGGTAATGAAGATTTTCGCCAATGTGCGACCCGACCGCCAGACCGTACTTTTCTCGGCGACCATGCCTCGAATTATCGACTCTCTGGTGAAAAAGGTCCTCAAAAATCCAGTGGAGATCACCGTCGGTGGCAAGAGCGTCGTGGCACCGGAGATCACACAAGTTGTGGAAGTTCGAGAGGAGAAGGACAAATTTCTGCGGCTACTTGAGCTATTGGGCGAATTGTATGTGGACGATGACGATGTCCGCACTCTCATCTTTGTTGAGCGACAAGAAAAGGCCGATGACCTTCTCCGAGAGCTGTTGCGTAAAGGTTACGGCTGCATGTCCATTCATGGAGGCAAAGACCAGGTGGACCGAGACTCGACCATCGCGGACTTCAAGAGCGGCGTCTGTCCTGTCATGGTGGCCACTTCAGTTGCCGCTCGTGGTCTAGACGTGAAGCAGCTAAAGCTCGTTGTCAACTACGATGCACCAAACCATCTGGAGGACTACGTTCACCGTGCTGGCCGTACTGGTCGAGCTGGGAACACTGGTACTGCCGTCACCTTTGTCACGCCTGAGCAGGAGAGTTGTTCAGTCGGTATTGCCAAAGCCCTAGAGCAAAGTGGTCAGCCTGTACCCGAACAACTCGAGCAGATGCGTAAGACATGGAGAGAGAAGGTCAAAGCAGGCAAAGCGAAGGATCAGTCTGGCTTCGGCGGCAAAGGTCTGGATCGCCTTGACAAAGACCGCGAGGCAGCGCGCATGCGAGAACGCAAGACTCACAAGGCCGAGGGCGAGGAGGATGATGACAAAGAAGAAGCCACTCCAGCAGATGATGCGAAGAAGGACAAGGCAGCCACTGCCGTCAAATCCGCGGTGTCGGCCATTGTCTCCCGCGACGCGGCCAAGGCTGCCGAGGAGGGCAAGATTGATGCAGCCCTGGAGGCCGGCAAGTCCTCCATTACCAAGGGAGGCGCCCTCGACAAGGCTGCGCAGGCCGTCAACGACATCAACAACCGCTTGGCACGCGCAGGCCAGCTGCGTCCCGGCCAGCCTATCGACAACAAGGGGCCGGACGCGGGCGCGTACCACGCGACGCTCGAGATCAACGACTTCCCGCAGAAGGCGCGCTGGGCCGTCACCAATCGGACTAATGTAGCCAAGATTCTGGAGGCGACCGGCACGTCCATCACCACCAAGGGAAACTTCTACCCTGCTGGGAAGGAGCCGAAACAGGGCGAGGAGCCCAAGTTGTATATTCTCATTGAGGGTGATACCGAGGTGGTAGTCAGCAATGCGCTCACGGAGCTCACGCGCCTGCTCAAGGATGCGACAATAGCGGCGGCGGAGACGGAGAGCAGGGCACCGGCGAGCGGAAGGTACACCATTACTTGAGGCGTGGGACGCTCGAGTGGAAAGGGTAGGGATGGAAAAGTAGAGATATCGTAGTCTTCACAAAATTGGATTGCTGGAAATAAACATGAGGAAAGGGCATTGCTTTTTTCAGCGTCTTGCTTTGCAAGCTATGTATGGGATATATACATTAGCAGAATGGCGAGGATTTCAAATATTTGCAGGTCGCTGTTAGCGATTAAGGACAAGACTAGCTTGACTGTCCAAGCAGTGCTTGCAATATGAGACTTGGTGGTAGCCCTGCTGTCGCACTGTCAGCGCCTACTTACATTTGGGATATCTGATTATTGTGTAGTACATACACCTACGCATTTACTAGAAAACCTGTCATTATGGGGCCATCTATAATGATCTGTTGTTCCATGCTCAAATGATCAGGACCTAATGACAAATATAGGACTGTCATGCAAATAAAGTGTCCAGACCATTGTGGAAAAGGCTCATGAATATCAAGGTATGGACACAGCTCGCAACCTGCATCATAGTCCGAGTTTACAGCAGTCGAGAGACAAAGAAATGGCGATTTCAGAGAATGGGGTTTGCGAGGAAGTATATTTGTAATGCTAGCCCAAGATTATGTGCAGGTCCGGTACGGTGGATGTACACAGTTCATACGATATCACACACGCTCGCTAATTTTCCTGCCCATATCCCTCCTCCAGTAGTCAATCTACTTATTTCCGACTGTTTTCGTGGTATAGTATGGCAGCGGAGTCGAAACTGAGCAGGGGCGGTGTCGCTTTCGGGCCCTCTCCCAGACTAGAAGGAAAGACACGTTTCATCGCAGTCGTGGTGCGGGATGGGTTATTGGTTGGTATTGGTGGTGGTCGTGGGGGGTATGACGAAGGAACTGGTGAACAAAGAAGAGTTTGTTGGTATAATTTTATGGGAGTTCGACCCCCCTAAGAGAAAAGGACAAAGGAGGAACGAGTTTATTGGTATCCATAGCCGTTGTTGTGGCCGTTGTTGTAGCCGTTGTGGTACTGTTGTTGGTGGCCCATGTCGCCACCGTTGATGCGCTGGTCATAGCCTCCACGGCCAGACTGGCCATGTGATGACGGTGGAGGCGCGTAGCCGCCGCCCGTGTACGGCGAGGGCGTGGCACGGTCGTCCTCGAAATGACCCGGCGGTGCGGCGTGGTGCACGAGCGGTTGGTAGCTGGTCTCCTTCAGATCGAGGTTGGTCTTGGCGAGCGAGAAGGTGTCCGAGTCTTGGTGCGAGACCTTGCGGTCCAGGAGGAGCGAGTTGCGAGCGTCGAGGGGCGTGAGCGTGTCGAGGTCGCGCATCTTCTCTGTAGGAGGGGAAAGATGAGTTAGCATATCATGTTCACAAGCGGGATTTGTTGTTCCAGAAGAGAAAGACTTACCCATCTCCTTTCTGCGCTTGCGGTGAGGGTTCTCCTTGACAATTGACACGATGGCGTTCCAGATGATCAGGATGGCAAGGATACCGGTCAGCGTAGCCTGGATCACGACCAGAGCGACGCCAACAACGGTCTGGGTTGTCGCTGCGATGCCGAGCTCCTCGACAAAGACAAAGATGCAGACGACGGACAGGATACGCACAACCTGGATGGCGATGTTTAAGACGTTGCCGGACTTGCGCTCAAATGGCTTGTTCCAGACGAGAATAGCCAGCATGATAGCCTCGACGACAAATTGCGCGATGGTCTGGGCCATGCCGTGCTGGTCGCCGACAGCCATGACGACACCCTTGGCGAACATGTAGACGATGACGGGGATGAAGAGCCACCAGTATGACTTCTTGTAGCTGTCGTAGAAGAGCTTGTACTTGATCCACAGGTCCTTGTTCTCGTACAGCTGGGAGGTGTCGCCATTGAGCTCCTTGAGCTTCTTGGCGGTGCTGACGACCTTGTACGCGAACCAGGCGAGCACACCCGTGAACAGAGCAAGCGTCAGGCCAGCCAATAGCTTGGCGGCCCACGAGTCGCCCGTGATGAACTGGTACATGCAGTACAGGACCCAGGTGCCGTAGAGCAACATGATCAGCTGCGTCAGAATACGGCTCATTGTCACCCAGTAGTGCTTGCGGAAGCCCGTCAGGCTGGCCGGCAGCTTGCCGAACAGAGACCACGCCTCGAGCACGACCTTGATGAGCAGGATGACGACGATGATGGCGGCCATCACACAGGACACAATCAGCAGAACCGTCATGAAGGTGTTGGCGTCCGGAATGCTCAGCTCCTCCACGTAGGCCTTGATGCCTTGCACCGCCACTGTCACTCCAGATTCGTCGTCGTCGTCGTCCGTGTCGGTAGAGGTGGCGTTGGTGTCGATACTCGTGGTGATCTCCCGTACGGCCATGTCGGAGAATTCAAGCATTGCCCGCTTGACCTTGTCGCTCAGCGTCGTCATCGAACCATCCTGGAACACAAGCGTCGCGTTCTCCAGGTAGGTTACGCTGTCGTAGGTGGTGTTGCCACCAGTCGCTGCTCGGAAGTTGTCGATGGAGGTCTGCATCGCTTTGAAGGGGACAAGGCCGACGGAGAAGGCGAAGTTCTTGGTGTACTGTCGGTAGACCGAGGGCAGCGCAACCGACGACATGCCGTTCATGGCCATGCCCTGGAACCAGGTCATCACTTCCATGAAACTCGGACTTGGCCCAGCGCCGGTGCTAGCGGCACCACCGCCTGCCAGAGCGGAACTTGCGGCTGTGATGCCACCCACAACTAATGCCACACCAGCGACACCTGCCGCCGCATATGAGACGCCAGAGACAGCAGTGGTCTTGCCGTTAGAAATCTGGGACTGAATGCAGCCAGCCTCGCTCCCATCGTCCAAGTTCGTAAGCTCTAGAGTTGCTGAGGCTGCAATGTCGGGAATCGAAAATGCTATTGACGGAATCTGGCTGGCGTATTCTGATGTGATCTCTTGCGATCCACTCGCGGAGAAGGTTCCAGCAGGAACTGTTCACTTTGTTAGGCGCCAGTTTCTCAGAACCTGTCCACAGTATGCACAACTTACCAGGGCACATTTGCTCGACAAAGGTGGCATTGTCGCATGGGTTGAATGTGCTCGAATACACCGAGTAGCCGTATGCGGTGACGTTTAATGTTGCCATAACCTTCTGCTCCTTGCTGCTGGTCCCCGACACGTCGAAGGTGACGGATGCCGCGGTCTTGTCGTAGGTAATGTCGACTTTGTTCACATCAATAGAAGCGGTCTCCTCGCAGTTTGCGAATCCAGATGTGGTCAGCACATCTGCGGCCAAAACTCCTTGCGTCAATGCTGCAGCCGCAAATGCCGCACCCCATAGCGTTGTCCTCGCCATCTCGAGGCCTGTGTCGGTGAAAATCCCCACTGGGCGATATCAATATTGTTGAGTTGAATGCCAAGACCTTCTCGATGATGGCTAGTAGCAAAAGTAGTCGTTGTTGTGGTTGTTGTTCGTCTTCTCCTGTGGTTCGTTCGGTCCTGTATTTGCAAGCCGGGGGGTACGCGTACTCTTGGTATCCTTCCTAATGCTTTGCTCTTCGAAATGATTCGTTTTCCTTCTCTATGTGGGTATCAGAGTCGACAAGGGAATGCGCCGAATGCCCGTATTATTTGGGGCTGAGCTCGATTAAAGGTGGATATATCGTCTGAGCTGGGTGGCAGAGACGGTTGAAAGAGCACTCGAGACCAGTCGGCAAGAAAGAATAGCAGCGGAATGAAAACAAGGGAACAATAGAGATTTGAAATCCTTTCTTTTCTTCAAAAGACCGAGGGTCAACCTGGAGAGAAGAAGGTGAGCAAATGCTCGGCAATGTAGGCAAAGGGCGCTGTTGGTGATATGTCCTGGTGATAGACCGGTGGCAAAAGGGGGGTCCAGGACAGCAGGCTGGTCTTTCTATCTTGTCGTTCAACCGAAGGAAGAAGCAAGAGGTGAGTCCGGCGGGTGCGTGAGAAGCTAGTGTCAAGAGATGGCAGGGTGGAAATGCCTAGGCGGGTAGTTGAAACGAGTGTACGGAGTAAGGAGGTGTGAGGTAAGGTGACGATATCCCACAGCAACAAATACGGAGTCGTAGATGTGGCTGAGGGGGACTGTCTTTCCAAACCAAAACGCAGACGCAGACTCCAAGGATGTTCAAAGCTTTCAAGCAAGTGGCTTGACTGTCGGAGACAACAAACAACGAACGACCAGAAGGAAGAAGAAAATGAAAATCTTAACTTTTTCGTCAGGAGAGTCGTGTCAGAGGAAACGGAGAAAAGAAGGAAAAGGAACGACGAGAGAGGCCAGGCCTGCCACACCACACACACGCAAGCCCCTCGAGGGCGTCCGGGCGCATGCTTGCCCACCCCTGGAAGCGTGAGAAATTGACGTGCCATTGGCGAGATGGGCCAGCGCTCCTGCATTATCGTGGGGCCCGGTCATGGCTCGAGCTTCCTCCTCCGCCAGTCCCAAGAAGTTCCAAGCTTTCGTCGCCCGCCAACACCTCGCCTCGGGCAGCAGTGCCAGGGGTCGGATCTCAAATCAAGCCGGGCTCCATCTTGGGAGCGCAGCAGCGCAAGCGGGACTGCCGTACTGTGTACGAAGTAGAAACGCTGGGGGTGATTCACACCCGTACAAGCCGCGGAGTTCATCAGTTACACTTTGAATGAATGGGAAGCACGGGGCGCATGGGCGGCGGCGTGCTCCCCAAGATGAGCAGGCCCACTTGGGCTTGGGTCCACAGATATTGGTTGCAAGCAGACAGGCAGAACCAGGGCAGCCCGATAGTGTTCCTTGGTGTAGTAGTAACCATGGGAGATTGACCTGGAAGACTGGTTGCCATGATGAGTTGATGATCGGCAATCTGTGTTGCTGGCCTGCTGGCTGATGATACCACATGATGCTCTTGGTGCACGGCAAGGCGGCAAGGTGAATTTGCAACAATGGAAATTGAAATTGACGAACCAAACATGGCCTGGCCCAGGGCCCCTGAAAGCCAATTCGACCAGTCAGGGATAATCCCGATCGAGCCCCACATGAAACGAGCGGCTCAGGGGTCTTACGAGTGGCTGCAGCTGTTCAATGGTGGAAACCCCTGCAGTAGATCCACTACAAGAATCTCTCTCCAGACCTGTCATTGGTCACTGCCTTCAAGGGACCTCCACCTGCGGACGACTTGCTTTGTCACCAACCAAGAACTCGCTCCAAAAAGTCAACTCTCCCGTGGACTTTGTTGCTAATTTTGAACCTAACCCTGCCATCCGATGTGTGAAGCTCGGAGAACCGATCAATGTCACCAAGGCAATACGAAAGTTGCAAGTTGATACGAAGTTCTTCACCAACGGAAGGTTTCCCTTCTCTGCAACCTTGGAAACGGCCAGTCAATATCGATACGCCGTACGAGGTATGTACCTAGATAGTCAGGCGTCGATCTTTCCCACTCTCCAACGTCCCGAGGCGACAGGTCCGGCCGCCGAAACTGGCCCGGGACCAGCAACGGCCGTTGCTTGTTTTGACCGCCGACCGCAAGGGCCCTTGGGCCTCCAGCCCTTCAACCAGAGGGTTTCCAGGAGTTCACCTGATATTTGACCACGGAAACCCGGCTTTGCTTGTTGACGTGTGCAAACAAGAGCATTTTATCGCAGGGCCTAGTGAGGAATCTTATCAAATTCTGTGAGTCCTGCTTCACAACCTTCCCGAGCCACCCCCTATTTTAGCTCAAAAAGGCAGATCCTCCGATGATCTTCCAAGGAACGTGAACAACAGCCACTGGCACTTCCTGGGACGTTCCAGAACTTTGCCGATTTCACACTCTCTGAAGTGGCAGGATGGCTTGACTGTCGTTCACCTCAGCGTCTGATGCGTAGTCGGGGCTTGGAAACGCAGCAGACGTTCTTGATAAGCTTCCCAGCAGCCGGGCTAAGATTCCAGATCAAGTCCATAATGCGAGAAGTCGTCGACTCACAAGAAGAATGACCACAACCATGATCTCGATAACTACGCAGTATAAACATCATCAGTCCGTGATCTGTGTCCCAACCCAGCCTGTCAGCCCATGCGGAAGATCTCTCCTCCTGCGCCACCCCTTCATCTTTCATGCGAATGAATTGTGCCCGGGATCCTCTCGGTCAGGGCCCCATTGCAAATCATAAACTCCGAGCGCAAACGAGCTTGGCGAGTCAAGACTTTGATTATATTGGGCATTATTTTTTGGTTCACGGTTTTGCGGTTGCAAGTCATTGTCCCTCCCGGTCGGTGCCAACTCATCCTTCATATGTCATGGCATCGAGGACTGTACGTAACTATATGATGTGAGAGAACCCGAAAGCACAATCCGAATGGCCCGACCATGATCCAAGTACAGTAGCGGTCCGTTGCTCGTCCCGCCAGCCCAGCCGTCGAAAGTGCCGGGCATGAACACTGTACACACATTCATCCGTCAACCCGTTCGGCATGACGAAAGCTCGGAGTGTACAACTCACCACCGGCCTGATAGTAGGCACGTCGTACTTTTATGTAGGTACTATCGTAGGCGACGTCAGTGAGCTTTCGGGTAGGCACAGCCACGCAGCATAGGCCCGCGCTCCAGTGGGATGGTAACGACACCCGGGTCCTGAGCGATCGCATGCAAGCCGCCGCCAACGTGCATCGATCTCGTACTGCCGATCATAGCTGGTCCACGAGGTTGCATTGGAACGACCAGCCACCATCATCTTGAAGGGGACGTCATGGGGAGTACGTAGTAGGTGTCGTGTATGGCCACGCTTGCGTGTCATAGCAACTGCGAAACGTCCATTCAACAAGTATCATGAGTTCATTGTCTATGGTTGCTGGCTAGATCCCGATACACTCCTGACGTAGTAGTTGTCTTGAAATGTGCCTTTCGTAAATGCTTCGTACAGCGGCGCCTGCTCATGATTGATGAGCGACGGAGCCTAGGTTCCTTCGCCATACGATCCTCTCCGCCCCAAAGAAAAGAACAAACGGCAAGAGGTGTTGCTTCAATCGCACGTGTGTTTGTAGGACCATGCCACTGTCTTTCCGTGTACCCTGGACCTATAATAAATCAAGATTTCGAACCCGAGAACCGCTGTGTGAGAAACCTTGTAACTATTGCAGACAAGGATGAGAAAAAGATGGGTATCTATATCTATCAACATGAACGCAACCAGAGGATAGTAAGGAGGAAAACGCAAATAAGCAGCAATGAAATCGACAACTGTTATTATCATCACCCATAATAAGAGCCACCTCCGGGGCCCCGATGCAGTCAAGACAAATAGAGCGGCCCAAAGCCCTGCTGACTGACCTAGGATCCCCAATAGGAAGAACGCCACGCAGTCACATACTTGTGCTGTTCTTCCCCGCCAGAGCTAGTGAGATTCAGCCCCGCGGAATCGTACGAGCCGTCCTGCAGGCCCAGCTGGTTGCTATACGCCGGGAAAGGCTCCATCTGTTGTGCCATGGTGTTGAAGCCGCTGGTGGGGCCCATGTACGCGCCTGTGGCGGTGGACACGGGCAGGTTCTGGTAACCAGCCTGACCGCCTGCGAAGCTCGACGACACATCGGGCTGATGGATGCCCCGCGAGAGATTGGAGTCGTAGAAGGTGGGGAACGGGGAAGTCGGGTATTGAGGGTACAAAGAGTGCGCCGAGACCGGGTACGCGAGACCGCCTTGCGGCTGGTGGATGGTGGGCATAGCTGGGGAGTGGCCGCCCACGCTGGGCGATACACTGAACTGCGACTCCGACTTGACGGGCGGGAAGGTCCTGGGCGGCGGGTCTAGGACAGGGCTGATGACAGTGTCGGCGTCGAGGTCCTTGAGCGCCACCAGACGCAGAATTGGCAGGCTCATGCTCTCCATGTGCTTGGCCAGATGTACCGTGAGCTTCTTCCACGTCGGCAGCGTGATGCCGCAGAAGCGGCATGGTTCGTCTTGCGGCTTGCTCGACGTCACTCCGCGGCATTTTTCGACCTTTTGCCACGTGACGTCCTGACCGCCGGCGCGCTTCACAGCGGCTTTGGTCTTGATTTTGGGCTCGGGGAACTTGTGCTCTCGGACAAGGTGCTGCAGGAAGTTGTCGCGACGGTAGCAGATGTGTCTGCAGTCTTCTACATCGCACTGCCACCATTCAAGATGCTGTGAGAAGCGTTAGTATGGAAGACCGTCTTTAAACAAGGCTAGGTGGTGGTGGTGAAAACGAACCCTGTGTCCCTCGGACTCGTGCCGTACCCAGTCTGCCTTGCGCTTGAAGATCTTTGGGTCGCGGCATCGATCCCAGGTGCAAGTGAACGGCTGCACATCTTCATGCACATGCTTCGTCCAGTCCGAAGGCTTGCTGAATTTCTTGGTAGAATAGCAGAGCTGACACTCAAATTCGGCCGGTAGTGATGTCGCCGGCGGCATTGGAATATGCGGAGGGAAGCTCTCGGCAGTGATAGCTCCCTCCACTGGCATCCCGTCTCCGTCAGAACCAGCTTCGTAATTTGTGGCCAGCGGGTCCACACCCCGGGGCTCTCCCTTCGCGCTGAAGGTGATCGCCGAGCCCCCAGAGGCGACGCACAACTGCCCAGATGGACAGTTTTGTGCGTTAGTCTGCTGTATGTGTTTGATCCTCTTGTTCAGGAGGTCCTTGTAGCGGACGACTTGTTGATGGGCAATGCGTTCTACAAGATACGTGTTCTGATGCGCCAAAAGGGGGTTCATTTGCAATACTTGTTGTTTGAAGCCGGTGAGGTTGGGCGTGATTTCGTCAATGACACTGCTGGCCCCCATGCCCATGCCACACTCTTCGTACAAATCGTCATCGTCTTCCTCATCGTCAGAAATATCCGGGGCAGTTGGACCCCGAGCCAGGTGTGGAACAGGCGGGCCACCGCTCTGCTTCCAGATCGAGGCCAGATTTGAGGGAGATTCTTGCTTGTGAGAGGTGGGGGGAAGTTCCGATCTGCTTCTTGCACGCCTCATGTTCTTGAACAACGGGCTTTTAGGTGAAGTGACATTGCTGATGGAGCTCGTGCGCGCATGCATAGTGGCAATAGTTGCGGCACTAGTGGAGATAGACACCAATGCACCTGCGGTGTTGAGGGTCGGCCTCGTCGGCCGTTTGGTCCAGCTCGTCGTCCTGATCGGTGGGGCCAAGGTATCGCGACTCTCTCGTCGACCTTGAGTTGAAGTCTCCTTCGCTTCGACTCCGTCATCCTCCGGGACGCTGCGGTGGCGCTTCAGAAGCTGGCTATTACTGGGCTTCCTGAGCAGACTGCGAACCCGGCCGAAAGTGATGCTCGGTTTTCTGTCCCGGCTGATGGCAAGCCTCTTCAGGAAGCTACCGTTAGTGACGCCCTCAATGTCGTTGATGCTAGGCAAGCTGAGACGGCGCGTGCCCCACGTTGCAGATCTTGAAAGGACTGAGCCAGTCTCTTGATTCTGTTGCTCAAATCGTTGCATCGCAGCTGCAGCTGTTTCCGGCTGTGTTCGTTCACGGTCATTGATGCGATATAACCTGGGTTCATCCTGCCAGGGCTGGCGCTCCCTCCTCATCAACGTCAAGTCGCCCTCGGTGATGGCACCGCCACGCTCGGTATAGTAGGTCTGGCCAGGAAGTGGTTTGTTCTCAGTCTTACTGCCTAGCGGGATCTCTTCATCACCGATACCACTGGCTTCCTCAACGGCGAGAGGGTCGAAAGGCGCCGCTGGCTCCTCAGGAGATCCTCCGCTCACAGACCTTGAGCGCCATCTGGCAACTTCCTCATTGCGTTCGGCGACTCTGCGTTGCGCGTTGAGCTCATTCATGCTAGCACCCTCCGCCATACTTCGACTCTCCGGGCTCCATCCACTGGGGCCTGCAGCAGAAGAAGCCGCCCATGACCCTTGACCATCCCTACTGGGAGAATTGCCTTGGTATGAGGCTGAGGCAAAACTGCCATCGGCACTAACGCCACCGGCCCGAACAGTGGCCGGGCTCTCATCGGGAAACGAGACCTCGTCATGAACCTGGTCCCGTCCCCACATAGAGACAGTGACTCGAGGACTTCGGCTTGGCATTGGCGCTGTCGTCGAGAGCGGACCCTCCTCACTCGATGATGTTGTGTCGGTCCCTGTTCTCGACTGCGGCGCGAGCCGACTGGGAGCAAAGTCGGATGATACAAGCTTCGACGGGTGCGGAAGCGCATGAGAAACCGGCTCGAGCGACTCGATGCCCAGAACCGGTAGGCTCTTTAGCTCGGCAAGCGGAGAAGTAGTGCGAACGTAGGGTGCAGAGGTTGGGCTTATAGGACCGATCTGAGGTTCGCAAGCATTGTGTGCTGGGGCCGATGACACGGTCTGAGGATATGGCTCGCTGTTGTCGCTGGAGTCTTCTAGAGAAGTAGCAGCGTCCTCGAGAAAGGACGGTGTGCCCTCCACGTCGTAGTCAACGCCAAAAAAGGGGTCGAAGCTGTCGCTGAAGTCGCTAGATGGGTACTGCTCGCTAAAGGCGGACAAGGAGTCCGCTGGAGTGCTGGCGTTGTTGATGGGGGAGGTGGAGCTGCTAGCAATGTGCGAATAGGGTGACAAATTGCTGGCGGCAAAGGAAGTCGTCATGAAGGAGGCCGTTGGAGCAAAGGTGTGTTCCGTAGCTCCGTAGTTTGTGATGGGCCATATCCTCTCTCTGCTTGGCTTCTTGTCAAGCAGGGAGGGTCGGGTATTGGAAGTAGAAGATGACATGGTATTCATGTATAAACAGGAGGGGTAGCTGATTGAGGCGCAGGCATATGTCTATCGAATGAGTGGAAATTGTTTACCCAAGCGGGTATGAGGACTCGTTTGTCAGTCACCTTGGACGAACGAGCCCGCGTTCATAGTCGGACAACAGCTGTCCAAACAACGAATTCCAAAAGACAAATATGCGGCTCGGTAAGGCTGTGGGATGCCCACACTTCACGTGCTGATCAAAACAGCTGAGAGCGCACGTTGTGACAAAAATCGTGGTGATTTTGGATGTGGTTGACTTAGGACTGTGGTGCGCGCTCGGTTTGAATTCCTAGGAAGGGCAGTAATGGACTAGAGATTTGCGAGTGATGCCAGGAAAGGAGGGGTGAGGGACGGGACGTTGTTCGAAATCTGATTTTGGGGGCGAGGCGTTTCCTGTGAGCGAGAGACACTCATCGACAGCGCTTATTCCCAGATGTTGGTGTACTGAAGTGCCAATCAAGGAAAGGCAGGCCATGTACGGGCCTTGCCAGGTCGTGCGCCCAATTTGTGGAGCAGCTCAGGAACCGACATGGGATTAGGGCCGGGGGCTGTGTACCATAGTCTTCCCGCCCGAGGAGGATGACCCGGCTGAGCGTCCAAATCAAAGTTACCACTCACCAGTGACGCCGACCTGTTGTTCTGATGTTGAGGTGCTTCTGTGCAGGCACTATGCAGTAAGGATGAAAGATTGGGTCATCGCCAGGGAAAACGAGGGGGGGGGGGGGGGGTTGTGAGACAGGGGGGGGCGCTCAAGGGCCAAGGGGACAAAAGGCACACAAAAAACCCCGTACCGCGGGACAAAAGGGGCCCCCCCCCGCCCGGATGCAGGGG